>SMMQ01001548.1:0-15907 GCA_008271595.1 [Pythium] brassicae (nom. inval.) | reverse complement strand
CGAAACCGGCCTTGCACATGCCCGAGCCGTTGTCGACCACGAGCGCCTGGACGTCTTCGTCAGCCATCTTGAAGAGAAGGGGGGAGGTGGAGGGGCTGGAGGGTTGGGTCGGTCTTGAGCGGAGCGAGCCGAAAAGGAAAGTGAGCCTGTCGACTGAGCTTTTGGCTCGCGAACAAGCGAAACGGTGGGTCCAAAGTTGAGCGAGAGGGGGGAGTGGCATGTGCTGCGGGGTCCTCTCTCCTTCACATACAAATCCCAACGTTAAACGATCATGTGTCCTCGCCGGTACCTAATGCTCGATCTGGCTTATCCAGAAGCATACTGAACGCTAGTGTACATTGTGAAGAGGTTTCCGAGTGGGAGAATCTTTTTAAACCACACTTCGATTTCGATATCGCAAGGTGGTATGCCTTGATAGAGTCCAAGATAACTTGACCTGCCAAACTAACATCAATGGGAGGTTTTTGTTGGAACATGTCAAACAGCAAAACTCGTTAGTGAAAAAGTAGAGTGCATCTGCTTCGTTTGGGGGCGCACATGCAGAGCTTGCATGGCACCGCGCACACAAGTGGCACACGCGCAACACCTCGGTCGTCGTCGTCACGCGTAACACCAGCAAGCAGCTTTCCTGCGCAATTTTTCACTTTTTCGTCCCTGTCTGCGTGCGACACAAAGCGCGATGTGCGACGAGTACGGTGCGTCTCGAATAGAGCGCCGTATCGCCACACTAGACCTACACAATTTTGCACTACTGTGTGTCACGCACATTAAAAAAATGTGTCGGGCACAGTGCAGTGGTGTCCCGTATCGAAAGTAGATTGATTGTCCCGAAGACAAGCGTGCGTTCAGTCAGTCAGCGTCACGTGCGAGTTGCGATTTCAAACGTTCCTCAAGGAGCTCTTTGATCGTGAGCGAGGACGAGGTGTTACCGACACCAGCTGCCTGCATCGGCAGCAGCTTGACAGCCCTTACGTAACCTTAACAACCGGAGCGGCAAGAAGGTCGCCGCTGCACTTCTGCCCGCCTGACCGACCGCACTAACCCACTCGCCGACTCCCAAGATCCCAGAAACACCGCGCGATGGACGTCGACAGCGATTTACTCCACTTCGCTGGTCACCGCCCCGAACTATTAGTAGAGCTGCCGTACGACGGCGCACCGACGCCGGAGTCGGTCGAGACGCTCTACTCTCCCTGTAATGCCACCAGGCACGAGGCAGAGATCATCAGTCCGAGTCTCCGAAAGTCATCGGTCGCCAGCAGCAGCAGCAGTGCCAGTGCTAGTAGCAAAGCCGCGAGCACGAAAGCCCAGAAGAAGCGGGCGGCGACGACTGCGAAGAAGCCCAAGAAGCAGCCGATGCCGGCGGCGGTCGAGGACAGCGAGATGCAGGACGGAAGCGAGCCGCACCCCGACGAGCAGCAAACCGGGAGCCCCACTTCCAAGAAGGCGGCGATGGCGATGCGCAAGCAGGCGTCGCTCGACCAGCGGCGGAGGCGCAACCGCGAGGCGATGCAGCGCGCTCGCCAGCGAGACAAGGTCCGTCTGCGTGCAGTTCCTTGCGTCGTGTGCTTGCGCTCTGAGTATTTTCCTCTCACGCCGCGGCGTGGAACTACGCCAGGACTACATGGACGGGCTCCGCGACAGCGCGCGCGACCTTGAGCGGAAGCACAACGCGCTGCTGGCGCAGGTGAACGAGCGCATCGCGCAGATCTCAATAACAGGCCAGCTGAATGAGCGCGCGCGCGGCCTGCAGGGCCGGCTCCAGTCGGCGCGCGACCAAGCCGAAGCGCTCAAGCGGCAGAACCTGCAGTTCCTCGACGAGATTGGCGACCGCATTAAGCGCGAGGACCGCATGGAAGGGCTGCTGCGCGAACTCATGGTGCGTTCTGGTGCTGGCGAGGATCGATTGCCTAGGGCTGCGGCTGACACTAACTTTCTTGCTCGCTCTCTCTCTCTTTCTCTCTTACTCACGCAGCGCGAGCAGAGCACTCAGGAGTTGATGTTGACCGAGATCTTCCGCGAGTCGATTTCCGAGTCTCAGATGAGCATCTTTTACACCGAGGAGCGCGCGATGCGAGAGATCATGCGGTCCCGGAGTGACCGGTGCCAGGTGGAGCGGCAGGGCTTTGCGGGCGCCGCCGTCGGGGACATCTTCGGCTGGTCGACGCAGTACCTGTACGAGGACAAGCACTTCTTCTTCTCCTTCGCCAAGACGTTTCGGAACCAGAGCGCGGCGCGCGTGATGGACCAGAACTGGATGAACGCTATGAAGATGGTGTCCTACCGCAGCGCGTCGGAGATCGCGGCCCAGCGCTGGCAGGTAGTACGCTTCAGCTTGCATCGTGAGAGCCGTTGTGCGTTGACTGGCTGACTGGCTGACGCCGTTCGTGCCGTTCGTGACCGGTCCGCAGACGCTCCAGAAGATCAACGACGACACGTACTTGATCGCCCGCGAGGCCCTCGACCCGGAGAAAGACGGCGAGTACGTGCGACTACTGTACCTGCGGTTCCGGCTGCGCGAGCCGGACGGGAGCTTCGCGATCGTGACGCAGAGCGTGCTCCGCGAGGAGGCGTCGCCGTACGAGCGCGTGGGGGAGATCTGGGCGACCGACGCGTGCATGTGGACGCTGTTCACGCCCGTGGCGGAGCGCCGGCGCGACGGCAGCGAGCTGGAACACTGCCAGGTCAAGATGGTGGGCAAGTCGACGGTAGGCAGCGAGACGACGGCGCGCACGAACATCCTCGAGTCCATTCTCGGGCTCCTGCGCTGGGAGAATGCCAACGTCGGCCCGATGCTCTCGCTGGACAACAGCAGCTCATGAGGGCGACCGACGAGAGCGAGAGAGAGAGAGAGAGAAGGGAGAGATCGAGAGATTGTACATAGTCTGCGATGGCGATAGGTGGTTGGGTCGTGCGTGAGCGAGGTTCGAGCGAAGCGTTTGAGTGAATGCTGCGTTGTTGTTGATGTTGTTCTGCCCTTTTGTCTCAAGCCACGAGGCTGCGAAGCGATGCGGTAGCGCACACGCGTGCAGGAAGAGAAGCGCTTGCGCGCGCGGCAGATTGTCGCGACAAGGTGACAGGTGACAAGTCGTCGTCGAACCACCACGCACGCGAGCCGAGCAGCTCCAAAACGCTGTGACGGGTGCGGATTCCTATTCGACATGTTGAATATATAACAGAAGCCCAATGTCGAATCACACGATCGTGCTGGCTCTCTCTTCCTCCACGTGACTTGCGTTCAGTAGGCCATACAAACGGCACGTCGCCAAACTATATCTTCGTGTGCCAAGGAAGGTCTCCCAACCTCCACCATTCGGCTTTTCGCTCTCAAGGCACAAGAAGCCCCTTCCCCTTCCCCACCCCTCACCCCCTCCACCTCCCCCCTTCTCTTCAAGATGGCTGACGAAGACGTCCAGGCGCTCGTGGTCGACAACGGCTCGGGCATGTGCAAGGCCGGTTTCGCCGGTGACGACGCCCCGCGCGCGGTGTTCCCGTCGATCGTGGGTCGCCCCAAGCACCTTGGTATCATGGTGGGCATGGACCAGAAGGACGCGTACGTCGGTGACGAGGCGCAGTCGAAGCGTGGTGTGCTGACGCTCAAGTACCCGATCGAGCACGGCATCGTGACGAACTGGGACGACATGGAGAAGATCTGGCACCACACGTTCTACAACGAGCTGCGCGTGGCGCCGGAGGAGCACCCGGTGCTGCTGACGGAGGCGCCGCTGAACCCGAAGGCGAACCGCGAGCGCATGACGCAGATCATGTTCGAGACGTTCAACGTGCCTGCGATGTACGTGAACATCCAGGCGGTGCTGTCGCTGTACGCGTCTGGCCGCACGACGGGCTGCGTGCTGGACTCTGGCGACGGTGTCTCGCACACGGTGCCGATCTACGAGGGCTACGCGCTCCCGCACGCGATCGTGCGCCTGGACCTGGCGGGCCGCGACCTGACGGACTACATGATGAAGATCCTGACGGAGCGTGGTTACTCGTTCACGACGACGGCGGAGCGCGAAATCGTGCGCGACATCAAGGAGAAGCTGACGTACATCGCGCTGGACTTTGACCAGGAGATGAAGACGGCGGCGGAGTCGTCGGGCCTGGAGAAGTCGTACGAGCTGCCGGACGGCAACGTGATCGTGATCGGCAACGAGCGTTTCCGTACGCCGGAGGTGCTGTTCCAGCCGTCGCTGATCGGTAAGGAAGCGCAGGGCATCCACGACTGCACGTTCCAGACGATCATGAAGTGCGACGTCGACATCCGTAAGGACCTGTACTGCAACATTGTGCTGTCGGGCGGCACGACGATGTACCCGGGCATCGGCGAGCGCATGACGAAGGAGCTGACGGCGCTGGCGCCGTCGACGATGAAGATCAAGGTCGTGGCTCCGCCTGAGCGCAAGTACTCGGTGTGGATCGGCGGTTCGATCCTCTCGTCGCTGTCGACGTTCCAGCAGATGTGGATCTCGAAGGCCGAGTACGACGAGTCGGGCCCGTCGATCGTGCACCGCAAGTGCTTCTAAGCGTCGAAGCTTCTGAGCTTCTGTTGTCCGAGTCGGCGATGACGACGACAACGTGACGATGGGACGATGCGCGGAGATCGAGCGAGCGTACATTTAGAGAGGCTGGGGCGGCGCGTGCGCGTGCACGAGTCGGTCGGCGGGTGTGCGGGTGTGTGTGTCGCGCGCAGCGTGCGCTGGCGTCTTGAGGCTTGAGTGCTTCGGCGCCGGTGCTGCGCGCGCCGCAACTACATCCGTTCCTGTCGGTCCGTGAGGCGGCGTGAAAGCCCCTCATCTTTCATTTTTAACGACCGAATTTGAAGTGTATTTTTGAAAAGTACAGACCAGTTCGTTCGGAGCTCTTGGCGACGAGCTCCTGGACAACGACGATGTTGATGCTTCTCCTGCGTTAACATTGTCGATGTCATTGATCGCGCTATGAGCATGTCAGGTCTCGAGTTTATCGCGCAACTCGCTGCTCACTGCCGCTGAACGAATCAGGATGTCTTTACACCTCCATTTCAGAAATGAGAGACAATGGCACTATGCTTGAGTCGCAGCTCGATTGAGGATACTTCCTTGTGCTGCTCCTCTGCGTCATCTCCGTGCCTCTCGACAACTTGCGACTTGTTCCACGCCGGTCCTGAAAGCGCTCCTTCATTTCCCCGCTTGCGCACCTTCGTGGTCACGTGTCAGCGCAACAACGCTTTCCAACATGATTCCCGAATTCCGTCACGCAATTGGCGAAAATCAAGTACTTATTCATATTTATCCAATCGCATCTGCCAGAGTTGATGTTGACTGAAAGGCAATGGGAAACGCAGTCGTCACTTTCGACTTGTCAGCGCACATCCGACAACATCCCGACAAGCCACCGCCAGCGATGTGGGGCGAAAACGGCAGCAGCGACTACAGCAATGTGGTTCTCAACCCGTACGCGCAGCTCTCCCCGCGCTCACGCCGCAAGCTAAAGAACCGCGACCAGATGCGCCAGGCGCGTCAGAAGGAGAAGGTGCGTGTCGGTTCGAGGAGCCAGCCAGCCACTCGCCTCACACTCACACCTACGTGCGTGCGCGCGTGCATCCGAGCAGGATCAAATGGTGAAGCTGCGCGAGACTGTCGCGCGCCTCGAAGCCGCGTACTTACGCGCAACGCAGGAGAGCGAGGGCGCGGCGGCGCAACAGTCGTCGTCTGGCGCCGTCGCTAAGTACGCCGACCTCATGTCGACGTCGTCCCGGCTCAAGGAGGAGAACTTCCGGCTCAAACAGTCGCTGCACGATACGCTCAAGACGCAGGAGGCGCTCGAGCGCGTGTTCGACGACTACTGGCAAACGGCGCCAGCGTCACCGTCGTCTCTGGTGCGTTCGCTGGCTTCGATGGCAGTACATAACGTTGGGGAGGGAGGAAGGGCACTACCCACAGCATGCTGACTGACGCTCTTTGTCCGCCTCGACTGCCACGATGACGCAAACACAGCGCGACACACTCGACGACACGGACGGCACCGGGTTCGCGCACGCGTCCTATGTGCCCATGACGACCGACGAGAGCTGGCTGCTGATCCGCGAGACTCACAAGCGGATCCGGTGGGTGCAGCAGTCGCTCGCGCGGCGCGCGCAGGAGCCGCCGCTCGGCCCGCGTGGGGAGCTGCCGAGCTACTGCGGGTGGACGATCCGGTACCACACGCAGGACGGCGCGCTGCTCTTCGCGTTCGAGAAGGCGTTCGGCCACGTCCCGGCGCTGCGAGCGATGGAGCAGATGTGGCAGTGCGAGCTCGCGATGAAGAGTTACCGGAACGATGAGCAGGCCGCGAGCCAGTCGCTCGAGATCGTGCAGCACGTGAACGAGGACACGTACGTGTTCCAACGGCGGCTGCGCGCCCCGCGGCCCCGCGCGAGCGTCACGACGACGTACATGCGCTTCCGCCTCAAGACCGCGCGCGGGTACTTGCTGTGCGCCAAGGACCTCGAGAGCCGGGACCGTGGCGGCGCCGCGGGCTTCTCCGCCGCGCTCGAGACTGCAACAGAGGACGTCGACACGGCGAAAGCGGCGTCCTGGGGGACCAACATGTGCGTCTGGACCGAGTTCCTGCCCGACGACACCAGCGACAGCGACGGCGGTGACGACGACTCTCCATCCAGGAGCAGCCGCCACCACCACCGCGGGGGCTGCGTCGCGCGGCACACGGGCTACACGAACCTGCAGAGCGGCGAGCTGAACCACCGCATTGTCGCCGACACGATCGTGCAGCTGCTGCGGTGGGAGAACGCGGTGATCGGCCCTGTCTTCGCGCTCTCGAGCACGTGACACGTCGTTCTGCAGCAGGCGCAACGCACGCATTCATTATACACAACCTGTTGCAAAGGGGGGAAGAGGAGGAGGACGAGAACGGCTGCTGTCAACGCTCATAGCCCACACTGTCCCACTCTGCGCCACTCACTTTGCACCTGCCTGCTATTAGATACTAAAAGTTCCTGGGGCTGCGCTAGGGGTTCACGCCGATCAGGAAGGCAGGAAGAAGGTCGGCTGGGCGTTCGGGATCACGGCGCTCTCCCACTGGAGCGTGACGTAGAGCGAGTTGACGAGCCGCAGGTGCGAGTCCTCCTGCGTGTTGTACTCGGTGCGCACGTTGAACTTGACCCAGACGCCGCGCTCGCCGGAGTCCTCGTCCACGACAGCCGAGAACTCGATCCACGAGTAGTTGTCCACGTACTCGAACGCCGCGTGCTCCTCGGCGAGGCGGCGCAGCTCCGGGGACGTCGGATTCATCGACGCGCGGCCGATCACATACACGCCTTCGCTCGTCTGGAGCCGGAAGCGGCAGAAGACGTTGCGCATGTGCTTGTTCTTCTTCACCGGGTGGTGGATGTCGATCCCGGCCACGTACGTGCTGTCGTTGATCACCTGTAGCACTTTGTACTGGTACAATCGCCGGTTCGGGCTCCGGTTCACGTGCGGGTCCCGCGCGCGCGTCCACGTCGCGAGCATCGCGTCCTCGGCCGACACGCCCTTGAAGTACTTGGCGAAGCTCACAAAGAAGTTCTGCTCTGGCGTCACGTGGCACGTGACCTTCCAGCCGAACGTCGCGGCCGGCGGGAACGGCCGGGACGACGACAGTGTCGTTGTCAGCGCGCCAGAAGCTGCCGCTGCCGCCGCCGCGCGCTCGGGCTTGGGCTTGTGACTGCTGCTGCTGCTACTGCTGCCACCACCAGTGCTGCTGCTGCTCTTCGCGTCGGTCTCACTGCCGCCGCACCCGCCGCTCATGCCGCGCGGGGGCGTCAGCGGCGCGGCCGTGTCCTGGAACTGCAATATCATCTGGTAGCACTGCCGCACGAGCGCGCTCGCGTGCGCCGCCGTGATTGGCGCGAACTCAAAGTCCTCGAGCGGCGGCTCGGCCGTCGGCGCCGCGGTCGGGCTCGGCAGCGCGAGCTCCTGCACGCGGTCGACCATCACCTGCTGCATGCGCCGGAACGTCTTTTGCTTGTCGGTCAGCATGCGCTCGAGCAGGAACTTCTCTTCCTGGAGCGTGTGCGACAGGTCCGCCGCCGCGTAGTAATCCGCTTCGGCGCGCTCGACCTCGCGCGCAGCCGCGGCCGCGGCCTCCCCGTCCGCGCTGCTGCTGCTGTTGTGGCTGCGCCGCTCCTGCGCGGCCTCGGCGAGCCGCTGGTAGTGCAGCTCGAGCTCCTGCAGCGTCTCTTTCATCTCCTCGACGTCGTCCCGCTGGCGGCGGCGCGCGCGCTGCATCGACTCGCGGTTACGCTTGCGCCGCACCTCGAGCGGCGTGAGCCCCAGCTCGTCGTCTGCCACGCTCTCGGGAGGCGCCGCAGCGGCCGCCGCCAGTGTCAGCGCTTTGGCTTTGCCTTTGGGTTTGCCTTTGCCGGCTTTCTTGGCGGCCGCTGGGATGCGCGGCGGGAGCGAGTGGCCGCCCGCGTCACTGCTGCTGGCGTGGCTGCTGCTCGCGTTGCTCACGCTACTCGCTGAGCGCGAGAGCGTGAGCTGGTTGAGCGTGGCGAACCCGGACTCGGACTCGGTCTGCGAGTCGTCCGATACGAGCGCGTGCGGCGCGAACACCGCCAGCAGCGCGTCCGTCACCTCTTTGCCCGGGTGGTACTGCCCTGCGGCCACGAGCGGTGATGTGGGTTTCCGGTACGCGCAGCGCAGCTTGGTCTCGGCCTCGGCCGCGCCGCCTGCCGCGACGCCCTGCTCCCACCAGTTTGTGAGTGTCGAGCCGAAGAGCGGGTCGCTGCCGGCCGCTTCCACGTCCATCTCGGCGTGCAGCGCGGCTGTCATAACGCTGGAGACGACGACGGTGGCGGCGCCCTGCGACGGCTCGCCGGCGAAGCACGAGGCGACGTCGATCGAGTCCATGTGCCACGTCTCGGCGGCGAGGTCGTCCGCCCCGCCGGCGCCGAGCAGCTGCTCCGGGTCGCCCGTGGCCCAGTCGACGAGCGCCAGCACGTCGCTCGGTACCGCGCCATGGGCGCTGCTGTCGTCCGCACTGTTGGCTGACTCGACAAACTCGACCGCCATTCAGTGCCGGGGACGTGAGACCTCGCGAGGGAGGGAGGAAAGGAGGGAGGGGAGGCGGTTGGTCTCTTCCGAGGCTTCGAGGGATCGTGGGGGTACAAAAGAGAGGGCGTGGCGCACGCGCGTGCAGGACGCGAAGTTCTTTCTGGGTCGGGGAGGAGAACGCGAAGGTGGCGTCGTCGTCGTCGCCGCCCGCTTGCCTTCTTCTTGAACTCTCGCTCGTTTCGCTTTGCTTTTCGAGTTGTGACGCTTTATCGCAGAAACACACATTTTTGTGGGAAGAAGAGTTGGCAAAAATTACAAAAGTACGCCATCTGCGCGCAGAATCGGTCCATGTGTACATTAGTCGACAGGAAGAAGGAGCTCTTTTCACGAAAAGCTGGTCCATTTTTCTTGCTGCTTTGCGCGATGCGAAGCGCTTACAAGCTTTGGTGGGGTGGTGCTGCCTACTGCAAGCTGGAGCACCTTGAGAACCTGTTGCCACCGCATGCATCGTCACCACAGCGCAGGACTCAAAGCGGCTATTTTGTAAAGCACAAGAAGATTCACACGACGTCAGCGACAGCAACGACGACTGGTCAAATACCATGCGCCTGTGACACCTGTCACTGTTCAAGATAGTACCTTCTCGACCACCAGTTTTTTTACACTGTATCACGCGAATTTCTCCAGCGTCTGCTGCAGGCGAAGCGATGCTGGGCATCCCCGCCCGTCTAGTTCAGACAGCAGCAAAACAACAGCGCATCAGCACCGGCGGTGCAGCCAAGCTGCGGTGCCCCTGAAAGCTACTTTTCATGCTCATTTTCCAGTGAGTAAAATGCTTGTGGCAAAATTTGAGCAAAAAGCAAGAATGGCAGTTTGCATCCCAAGAGTGATGGTATTGTCCGCAATCACCCCTACCCCTTACCTATCGAGAATACCATTTTTGCGCCATTTCGACTTTGACAATTTCAAATGTATGCACAAGTCCAGCTTCTTAGAAAAATCTCCCCGGTTGATTGAGATCGATTCAAAACTGTATTTTTGAGGCGGGCAGATTCTGTTAACAACACCAGCAAAGTCTGTTCAAGTGACTCACTTGAGCGGCATTGACCTTGTCGCGATTCCACCTTGAGCGAGAGCAAGATGCTCAGCTTGCAAGCCCCCCGCCCCTCCAGACAGGTAGCATCCGCCCCTCATCCATCCACATGCCACTTGACTCCTGTCCGCTCCTGTTTGCACGTTGGTGTTTGCCGGGTCAAACACGTTCCGCCCCGAGCTCATCGACCCGCCGTCTGAGATACCATCAATCGACGCGTTTGACACCCTCTCGGTGTCTCGTTCTAAACATGGCTACACGCTGCTCACGCCGTCTTCTACTGATAAACAGGAGCCTACTGGAGCAGCGGGAGGAGCGGCTCGAGCACGCGGTTCTCCATCTGCAGCACCGAGAAGAGCACGTCGATGAAGCGCGCGTTGAGATCGTACGTCGTGCCGTAGTCGCAAAAGCCGCTGAACTTGACTTCGCAGCCCGCTTGCTCGCGTCGCGATGGGTCGGCGTAGTTTAGCTCGAGCCACGTGCTCAGGTCCGCGAAGCGCACACGTGCGGGCCCGGACGCCCCCGCCGCCGGGTTCATGCACGACCGACCGACGACGAAGCCCTTCTCGGACTCGACCCGGAAGCGCAGAAACACAGAGCGCAGCACCACGCCCTCGTGGCGCGGGTGCATGATGTCGCGCGCCACCACGTGCGTGTTCTCGTTCACGACCTGGAGCGTGTCGAACCGCACCACGCGGATGGGCTTAACGTTGTTGCGCTCGAGGCTCCGGTAGACCTCCCACGCGCTCGTCGCCGCGCGCGCCGCGTCGAGGTTCGCAAACGTCTTGGTGAAGTGAAAGTGGACGCGGCTGGCGCTGCCGCCGCTGCCGAGCCCGCGCCGCACGTCCCACCCAAAGAGCGAGGACGTCTCCGCCGGCGCGGGCGTCGGGTTCCCGGCGATTCTGCGAGCGCTCCACTCAGCGCTCTCGATAGTCGCCTGCGAGCACCGCACGATGAGCGCGAACGCCTCGTCCTCGGTGATGAGTGGCGTCTCGGACGCCGCCGACGGTGCTGAGGCGACGGCAGCCTCCTCGCCAGCGCCGAGCAGGTCATCCGCCTTCTCGGCGTGGTAGTCGGCGAGGATGCGCTCGACGCGCTCGTAGCACTTGCGGCGGTGCTCGAGGTCCTGCCGCAGGCTAAAGTTCTCTTCGTGGAGCTGCTTGGTGGCAGCCGAGAGCGCGCGGAGCTCGACTCGCATCGGGTTGCGGGCGTGTCGCGTCTGAAGCGTGAGCGCGCTGAACTCGCGCTCGAGCTGCGCGAGCACGCTGCGCATCTGCTCGAGCGCCTCGCGCTCTCGCGCTCGAGTACGCTGCATCGACTCGCGGTTGTACTTGCGGCGGAGCTCGAGCGCCTCAGCGGTGCTCGGGGGCATGCGCTGCCTGGGCTCACGCCTGCTGCTCGTTGACGGCTGCAGTGGATCCGCTTCATCCCCGCGCGCGGCCGCGAGCGGCGGTCGGAGGGACATCGAAGCGGTCGTTGTCGCGGCACCGCAAGCACGAGATGTCACGCTGACAGGCCGCAGTGATCCTTTGCGTTGCTCATCGCCGGTAGTCCTTGTTGACTGCGTGTGATGCCGAGCGCGAGACGGAGATCGCGACGCGGACGCTGACGGCGGCAGTGGCGGCGGTCCCGGGAGCCAGCGCTCCGGCTGGAGTTCGCGCCAGTTCGCGAGTGCGGCGGCGTCTCGGCCGGTGATCGTCATGGGCAACGCAACGCCGCACGCCTTGCTGCCGAGGAGGCCGTTTCCAAACGGGCGATGAGCTAATGTGCCCCTCGCGAGCTCTGAAAGTGCGAGCCCGCGCGTGTTCGTGTGTTCGACTGGTGACTCCTCCCCTGCTGCTGGAAAACCAGATGCCTCCCACACGACGTGATGTATCATCACGTCACCCTCTCCGAACCGGCACTTTGTGCCTCATCCTGCTGCTGCTCACGCAGCACCGCCCGCCGGCGTCCGCGCACTCGCACTCGCACTCGCACTCGCACTCGCGACACGCATGCACGCAGCTCGCAGCTCGCATTCATCATCCTAAGAGAGCTCTCAACGCATCACATTCGTCACGTCACGACACATTTGTTCCCCCTCGTCTCTCTTCCAGTGCTACTTCTTTAGTTTACGCCACCCTTAGAGCCCTACTCCAGCACCCGTAGCCGCAGCAGCAGCCGCACCCGCAGTCGCGGAGCTGCTGCTCCCAGCGCCGCCGAGCTTGTCCTGCGCGAGCGCCAGGCGGTCCACGTACAGCTGGTACTTTTCCTGCTGCAGCCGCTCCTTCTCCGCGACCACGGCGCTTTCGAGCAGACTGAGCTGCCGCATCTTGAGCTCCATCTGCTGCAGCTGGTTCTGCACGAGCTCGGCCACGAGCCCGCGCACAGGGCCGGCCGCCGCCGCCTCGGCCAGCGTGTGCGCGCGCACCGCGAGCAGCGCGGCTGCCGTCGCGCCTGACGCCTCATGCGCGACCGCGACCGCCTCCTTTGTGAGCAGCGGGGCTGCGTCGGCGGCGACCAGCGCTGGGTCCTTCATCTCCACGTCGTCGGCCGACACCTCGGCCTTGACCGGGTCCGCGATGCCCGCGACCTCGGCGCTGCTCGCGACCGCGGCGGCGGCCTGCTCGAGCGACACGGGCGCCGCCGCCGCCGCCGCTGCCGCCGCGGTCGCTTCGCTCTTGACGCCGCCGGCGACCATCGAGTGCAGCTCGTGCACCGCGCGGATCGCGGCGCGCGCGGCCGCCTTGGCCACGAACGGGTCCACATGCGCCAGCAGCGCGGCCATGCTCAGCACCGGCGCGTTCAGCGCCTGCGCGTACGCGAACGGGCGTTGCAGCACGTCGCTCGCGGCCGCGTCCGACGCCGCCGACGCGCCGGCCTGCTGCAGGATCGGGAGCTCGAGGAAGCGCAGCATGCACTCCTCGGCGGTCTTGGAGCGCAGCTTGGCGGCGACGACGTTCCAGTCGCAGCTCTCGTCCGAGTCGCGGCCGCTCGCGGCCACCGCCTCGAGCAGCTGGTTCGTCTCAGCGGCTGTCCACTGCGCGGGCGGCTCGATGCGCGCAAAGTCCGCGGCGTCGACGCCGTCCGGGAACGCGGCGCGGTTCAGAAAGCAGTCGTCGCAGAGCCCCGCGCCCGGCGCGACGCAGAACACGCCGAGCGCCATCTCCTTGGTCGCGCCGGCGCCGCTCGCGTTGCTCGTGTTGATGCCGCCGTTCGCGGTCGCGTCCGTCACCCGGCGCTTGGCGTCGGGCGTGAGCTCGAACGCCACGTCGCCAACCGCGCACACCTCGCACTTCCAGGCGGTGCGCGCCGGCGCGCTCGCGTCGCGGAGCACGGCGAGCGGCGCCGCGGCCGTGGGCGCCAGAGCCGAAGTACTCGCCGGCTTGAGCGCGTAGTTGGGGTGGATGGCCGGCGGCAGCGCGTGTGGTGGCACGCTGTAGTTGATGATTCCCCAGTGCGTGAGGAACTCGTGCACGCGCAGCACAGCGCACGCGTCGCCCGCGAGATTGCGGCGGCACGCGGTGGCGGTCAAGTACACGTGCGGCTGCTGCCGGTACGCGTGCACCATGAAGTTGCGGTACTTCATGTACACGAGCGGCGTCTTGGAAGGCGACGCCCCGGTGAAGAACTCGGGCAGCAACCGCCGCTCCACGGGACTCACCGCGTCGAGCGAGAACCACGCGCTGCACTTGGGCACCGCCACAGCGGCACTCGCCTTCGACACCGGCTCCTGCGAGGGCGACGTCTGCGGCTGCGCCGGCGGCGGCGACACGGCGGCAGTCGCACTCGTGCTTGAGGTGGTGCTCATAGTGAAGAAGTGCGGGAACGAATGAGTGACTGGGCGCCTTGTGCTGTCAGATCTAGCGTTTGGATTAAGGAAATGCTTTTAGAGCATTCTAAATTCGATGCTACAGTACTGTACAAGCCATCCAAACTTGAAACTTTGAATGTTTTAAAGTCGCTGATCCGAGACATATTTTTTAAAAATCACATTTAAAAATGTAGAAAAAACGTTTTGAATATGTCTCGGACCAGCGACATTAGTCGTTCATCTGAAAGCTCTTTGAGTTGCGACCAGGACCATTCAAACACATTTTCTGTCTGATGCGTATGAGCAGAGGTATGACGATTTCAAAAACTTATATAGTGTAACTTTGGTGGCACATCGAGATTCTTGTAATTTTGGCACACAACTTGACGATAATACACTATAAATTTATATGGTCAAAATGTTACAGAAAGCGCATAAGTTTAAATAATATCTCACCATCCTGCAAAATATAGCATCCAGGACGTGCAAGCCTCTTTCCATACTAATT
The DNA here is from genome assembly GCA_008271595.1 of [Pythium] brassicae (nom. inval.). Classification (NCBI taxonomy): domain Eukaryota; phylum Oomycota; class Peronosporomycetes; order Pythiales; family Pythiaceae; genus Globisporangium; species [Pythium] brassicae (nom. inval.). Next base: position 1,499 of record SMMQ01001548.1, on the reverse strand, counting down.
TACGGACTCAGTTTAAGCAACCAAAACAAGAATGGCGTACAGCATGTCCCTTACATAACGGTGAATATGATGAACTAGGTTACAGCCTCCAATAATGGATGCCTGTAAATGGTAATTTTCGATATTCAGAGAAACCGTAATATTCAAATACTGCCTCGCTGGGTGCTTCACCGAGATTGCAACCAGATGCGTCCGTGCCTCCATCATCAGTAGCACCACCACACACATTTTCGGCTTGATTGGATAAGAATTGATAATGTTTTTTTTCGTCGAATTTTTTTGACCTCCTTGAGTCAGAGACTGGGTGTTAATAACATGATGATTTGGGTTTTAAGGGATAAATATTTTTTATGACTGGCACGAATGCATCACATTTTTCTATCCGAATAATAACATGATGATTTGGGTTTTAAGAAATTAATGTTTTTTAAAACACTTTTACGTGTTTTGAGAGGTCTAGATTTGGACAAAAATCCCCAAGTTGGACTTTCGATACAAACTAAAATATAGTAGTACTATAAAAAGCTTCAATTTTTCCTTGGACAATTTAAAAAGTCGTCAAAACGTTTCGTTCGAAAAGCTATGTGTACGGATTTTAGAGAGGGCTATTTGTCCAAGCGCCAAAACCTATTTATTTTAGTTGGTCCGCGGGGTTTTCAACGGAGACTTAGGTTCACTCCACGACAAAAAAGCGAAACAACACAAAAAATAGCATAACGCAGTCAATTTTAGTCCAAATCGTGTACCAATTGCACAAGCAAGTCAGTTAGATCGCTGTGATTCTAGGGACGCGCTCAGATTTGACGAATTCAGCCTAAAACGCCCACAACAACAAAAAAGCTGACATTTTGATACGACACAAAAACAGAACGCCAAAACCACACTGAAATCAAGATATTCTTGTCCTTTGAAAAAAGAATTAATTGGCCGTTTTGGCTTTGGACCCAAAAAAAACCCATCCAAACGCCGAGGCGACACGCTACTCAGTCGCTGACGCGAACAGCAATCGCAACTTGAGTAAGAGCACTACAATCCGGGTCGTTAGGAGTTCTGCTACCCCTCGGCTGTCAATGTGTGCTTGCGCTAACCACTCCTCCTTGGTTCCAGTTGAGCAAAGAGCAGATTGCCATTTTCGCCTCTGTTGTAAAAAAATCCATACAAATGCCAAAAATCACTCGCGTGTGTTAGGTCAGTTAAAATGGTCGCGTTCTTCTTTTGCAAATCCATACTCATCTTGACGACCACCAGTGTAATGTAGTTTCTTACGCCCACGAAGCTTAGGGACAGTCAAAAAGACGATATGACCACTGCGGTCACGCTCAAAGGCGCTCCTCGACGAGATCTCCTATTTCGGTCATACAAACACCTCCCCTCACAACAATTTTAGAAATTCAGACAAATACAAATATCTTGATTTCAGTGTGGTTTTGGCGTTCTGTTTTTGTGTCGTATCAAAATGTCAGCTTTTTTGTTGTTGTGGGCGTTTTAGGCTGAATTCG
>SMMQ01001524.1:0-10108 GCA_008271595.1 [Pythium] brassicae (nom. inval.) | reverse complement strand
CTGTCTCAGTACATCGTGGCGACTACCATGGCGATCGTGCTGCTGACCGTGTTCTTCATGGGCGGCAGCACGGTCGCGATGCTCGAGAAGCTGCAGATCGCGCGGCTGAGTCCCGATCAGGAGGCGGCGCTCGACCGCAGCGTGCGTCCGATCGACCGCATGCCATTGCTGCAGCTCGACGCCAAGTACCTCGTGCCGTTCTTCACCAAGTTACACAGCGGTAGTAGTAGCAGCAGCAGCAAGGTGTTCAGCTTCGAGCGGAGCGACCTGGCCACCCCTGTCGACGACGATAATGTGGACAGCTTCGACGCCAGCATCGCTGCAACGGACTGCGTGAGGCTCGCGAAAGGGTCGTCGCCGAAGAAGGCGACGACAGCAGCAAAGACGGCGGAGAACTGAAGGAAGGAAGCGCAGGGACCAGATCGACCAGAGACAAACCCGACGCTCCTCGACGCGTCACGATGACCGGAACGCGATGACGTCTCCGCCTTTGAACCGCTTGCGAGCTCTTCCTTCCTTCCTTCCTTCCTTCCTTTCTTCCTTCAGCTCCCATCAGAGCAAGCTTGAAACCTGCCACGAAGCGAGAAACTGGAGAAGGACTGGGGCGAAAGCGTCCTTGTCGATCGGCGCATGCACCTCAAGTTGAGCTTCCGGTGCCTTGCTGCCTTGACCTCTGCTCGGTCAACAAATTGCTGGGGGGATTTGCGCAGTTTGACACGCTTTGTTTATCGCTCGACATTCAGCACAGTAAATACCTCAGAAGATTCGAATGTTGAGCAGGTCCGTCACAAACTCCTCACTTCCAATCTCGCCAGGTGTCGAGAACGTCGTCGGTGTCGGCGAGAAACGCGCGGGCGCCGATGCTGCTGCAGCCGGGGCTCGCGCGCCGGCCGCGCGCGCTCTCGCTCATGACGTTCAACGTGCTGGCGCCGTGCTACTTCCGCCACGGCGGTCGCGTGGAGAGCAGCGACCGCGCGGCCTGCCTCTCGCGCGCTCAGGCGCTCATCCGCGCCATCGAGCGCGAGCGCTGCGACCTCGTGTGCCTGCAGGAGTACTGGTTCGACCACGAGTACCAGGCCGCGTTCCGCCGCGCCTTCTACCCGACGCACTACATCCACGCGCTCAAGCGCCCCGGTACGTGGCGTGGTGTAACGCGGCGTGCATTCTTGACATTATCGACAGAGTGGCCACAAGCATGACACGCATGCGTGTTGTGCTATGTGTCGAAAACGCTCGCGTTCCTCAGGCGACAAGGAGGACGGGCTCGCAATCTTCGTCAACAAGCACAAGTTCGACGTGCACCACGTGCAGCACATCGACTTTGACCACGCCGGCGACCGCGTGGCGCTGCTGCTGCACCTCGCGACCAAGTGGAACCGCCACGCCGCGCCGCTGCTGGACCGGGTGCGTGCGTGCGCGTCTGCAAGCGTGCGTGTGGCGCAGCCGACAACGCCCGGCCGTGGCACTGACGCCCACTCTCTCTTTCTCTCTCTGTCCCAGTCGTTCCTGGTAGTGAACGCGCACCTGACGTTCCCGCACAACCAAGCGTACAAGGCCATGCGACTGGACCAGATCAAGGCGGTGCTCGTGGCCGTGCGGGACTACGTGACGCGCGAGAGCCTGCAGAGCGTCCCGATTGTGCGTCCGGTGTTGTGGGATGTGCTGTCGGGTTGGGTTGTTTTGTGTGTTTGTTGCCCAAACTAACGCGCGACTGTGTGTGCGTGGCTGGCGCGCGCGCGGCCGGCAGCTCATGTGCGGCGACTTTAACGACTCGCAGGACGCGGTGCACAGCTTCGTGACGGACGAGGGTTTTGCGAGCGTCTTTGCGCACATCAACGGCCGCGAGGCGCGTATCACGCACTGCAACCACAACAACCGCGAGGTCGGCGTGGACTTTGTCTTTGCCTCGCACCTGCAGGACCAGCGCAGCACGCGGCGGCGCGTCCAGGAGCTCGTGCTCGAGGGCGGTGGCGGCGCGGCCTTCACGTTTGAGGCCGAAGACGATGACGACGACGACAGCGACGCGCAGACGACAGCGACAGCAGCAGCATCGCGGCTCCAGCTCGTGCCGCGCGACTGTCACCTGTCGCCACGACGACTCGCCGACACGACGCGGCTCAAGCGGCCGAGCTTCGGCCACGACTGGCGCGCGGTCGCGCACCCGGAGGACGATGACGATGACGCCGCGCTCGTGGACTACTGGCGCATGCTGTCGGACCACCGGCCGCTCGTCGCGACGTTCGACATGCTGTCGCCCGCGTCGCCGTCGTCGGGCCGCGTCGTCTAACAGCGCACAGGGGTGGGGGGTCGCCGACATGAGAGGGGTGGTAACTTAACGACAGATGGTGAGTGCGTGTGTCGTGCGTCGTGTTGCCCTGCGTTGTCGCTCTCCCCCGCTCTCGCTCGCTCGTGTCGGGTTGGCTCTGCCTGCTTCACCCGCACCTGGCTCCAAAAGCCGCGTCAGTACGGAACGGCGTACGGGTCGAGCGCGTGGCGGTACGACGCGACGTCGCGGAGCGCGCGCATCAGCTCGAGCTGTGCGGCCTCGGCGGAGCGCAGCGCGTCCTCGATGTACTGCGCCTTCCAGGTGCGGAACGCGCGGCCGACAAGCGCGGCGCCGACGCGGGCCACGAACGCACGCGCTGCTGCTGTCGTCGCGGTGTCGCCTGCCCGCCGCCGACGCTCGGGGCGACGACGCGACGCACGTGCGACGCGCATCCGATCGAGCGCGCGCCGCAGGTGCTGGCGACGGAACCGCCGGGCAAGCAGCTCGAGCAGCTGCAGGCTCTTGGCGCGCTGCTCGAGGCCGAACGCCTGCTGCAGGTGGTGCAGCTCCTCGAGCGCCAGCAGGAGCATGCTCCCGGCCACGCTGGTCGTCGGCGTGCGCCACGGGAGCGCCCGGAACGACACCGCCGCGAGCGTCGACGAGATGCGCTGCGCTTTCGCGAACCAGCGCCAGAGCGCGCGCCGCAGCACGCGGCGGTGGGGCCGGCGCAGCGCGCGCAGCAGTAGCGCGAGCGCGCAGCCTCGCGCCACGCGCCGGCGGAGCGCCGCCCGGGTCGTCGACAGCCGCCACCCGCTCTGGAGCTTGCGCCGGTACTCGTTGTACGCGCAGAAGAGCGGGCGGCCGCCTCGATGCCGGCGCAGAGACGTGCGGACGCACAGCACCGGGTGCAGCACGCGCCGCCGCATAGGCAACTGGTCCCGCCACGCGAGGAAGCACCGGCGCCGCAGGCCCCCAAGCTGCAGCTCCTGGAACGCGAGCGCGCGAGCACGCCGGCGCGCGCGCGCGGTCGTCGCCACCGCCTTCCAGTGGGCCATCGCGCGCGCCAGCAGCTGGTCGAGGCCGTGGCGACACGTAGCGTTCCAGTGCTCGAGTTCGAGCACCGCGAGCTTGGCGTGCGCGAGTGTGACCACGGCGTCTGCCACGTGCGCGCGCCAGTGCCCCCAGCTCCGGGCGACGAGGCGGCGGTAGCGACAGCCGACAGCAAGCGCGAGCAGCTGCACGCCGCCCTGTCGGCAGCGCGTCGCTGCCCGCAGGCGACGCCAGCGGGAGTAGCAGCAGTGCAGCATCCTGCGCTCAGTGCGCAGTCTCATGTTGTCCGCTCGAGCGCGCGCCTCGCGCCGGCGGGCAGTGAGCGCCTTCCAACTCGCGAGGCAGCACCGCGCGACGAGCCTGTCGCCGGCCTTCGTGGCCATGAGCAGCAAGACCGCGCGCTTCTTCCCCGCGCGCTGCCTGGCCGCCGCCGCTTTCCAGGCCCACAGCGCCTGTCGCTTCTGGGTCTGCGCCTTCGCCACGAGCGCTGTCGCCACCGCCGCTGCCCGGTGCTGAGCAAACGCTGCCGCTGCGCGCAGCGCGTCGGTCGTGGCTCTCCACTCGCGGAAGGCGTCGGCCGTGTGGCGGAGCCGACGCGCGTCCAGTACGCACTGCAGCACGCGAGCCAATCGCCCGTGTCGCCGCCACTTGTCAAACGCGCGCGCGGCGTTGCTGGCGGTGACGACAGTCGCGAGGGTGCTGCCGAACTGCATGAGCTGGCGCCGGCGTAGCTCGCGAAGTTGCTTCTTGAGCCCAATGCTCTCGAGCAGCAGCTGCTCGTTGCGACCTTCGAGCGACTGCGCCGCTCGCTGCTCAGACTCGGCGATCGCCAGCCGCACGAAGCGCTTCCATGCCCGCCACGCGCTGTGCACCGCCGCCTGGGCCTGCTGCTCGACCAGAGTCGCGTACACGAGTCGCTTGAGCTGTCGACTGCGCGCTGCAAAGCTGTGCCAGCACCGCCACACTCGGCGCTGCGTCCACGCGACGCGCAGCTTGCGCACCCGACTGCGAGAGCAACGCTGTCCCTTGGTCACGCGTCGCCACGCGCTCAGCAGCCGACGAAGCGCGCGACGCTCGTGGCGCCGGCGCGTGGCGCCAACGACCGCCCGCAGCTGCTGCTTGGCGGCGACGGCAGCCGTCCAGAGCGCGAACGCGTGCGCGCGCGACTTGCTCTGCTTCCAGCGCAGCAGCAGCGCCACGCTCTTCACCACGTGCCGCTGCTTCGCTTGCTGGAGCGCGGTCTGTGCAGCAACCACGATCTTGACGGACTCGCGGCGACGCGCGTCGCGGTCGCTCGCCTCGAGCTGTCGGAAGCCTCGGCGCAGCTGCCACCGCCGCAGCGCGTCGACCGCTCTCGAGAGCCCGCGAGTGAGCGTCGTCGCCGTCGTGGCGTCGGCTCGCCACCTCACAAACACCGCCGACAGCAGCTTCCGGTGGCTGTGCGTCACGGCGTTCGACCAGAGCAGCCGCACTGTCCGCTGCAGGGCGACGAACCGACGCCACGCGCGCAACACGGCGACAATGTGTCGCGTGCGTCGCCTGTCGAGGCACCGCGCGAGCTTGTGTTTGACGGCGTGCCTCGCGTCGCGGATGCGAATGCGCCACTGCGTGAAGCACGACGACAGGCACGGGTGCTTCCAGGTCGAGTACATCGCCCTGGCGACGTGCTTGGCGACGGCGACACCTTGGCTCTGGAGCTCCATCCGCGTCGTCTCCAGCTGCCCCGCGTACAGACGCCGGATCGCCTCGCACTTCCAGCGGTGGAACGCGACGCACGTCGCGACTCGGAGACGACGCGACAGAATGCACGTCAGCCTCGAACGGAGCGCGCGCGAGCGACCAGCGTGTACCTTCCAGTCCTGGAAGCGCGTGCGAAGCGAGAGCTCTTCGCGTTGTCCAATCAGCCGCCCCCAGACACCGCGGACGCGCTTCATCGCCGCTGCTCGCTGCTTCCACGCGACAAAGCAGTGTCGCTGGCGGTGGCGGCCGTGACGTCGGTGAACCAGAGCTCCCATCACGGTCGTCACGAGCGCCAACGACTGCTGATGCGACCGCGCGACAGCTTCGTGGGTCTCGAGGCGCGCTCTTCGCTTCCACACATTCCACTGCGACCGCAGCCAGTGACGGCGCCACAGCTTTGCGATCACGAACGCTGCGCGCGCTCGGAGGCGCTCGGTCGACTGAGCCGCTCGCATCGTGAGCCACGCGGCGCGAAGGCGCTGCGTCTGCAGTCGCTGCACGAGCCGTTCGAGCCGCCGGAGAAGCGCAGTGCGCGAGCGCCAGCATTTCCACACACCGCGCTGCAGTTGGCTTGTCCGAGCCACAAGCACTCGCCGCAGAGCGCGTCGCTGCGTCGTGCGTCGCTGTGCGACGCGACTCCACGCTGAGACGACGGTTCTCAGCGCTCTGGTCGTCAGCAGCGCGCCGACCATCTCATCCGCTCGCTCCTGCGCGCGCTCGACCAGGATCTGGCTCACAGTGGCCTGGAGGCACACAGCGTGGAGCATTGCCACTCGCTCCCAGCGCCTGACCGCTGTCTTTAGCGCAAGCGTGCGAACCCAGTCGACGCGTCTCCGCAGCGCAGCTTTCTGCGCGCTGCGGAGTCCGACAAAGTCTCTGTGCCACGAGCGGAAGCTCCACTGCAGCGTGTGCGTGCGACACCGAGCAGCAAACCTGGCGCGCTCGCGTCGTCTGCAGGACGCGGCTCGTGTAACGTTGCTCCAGCACCGAAGGCTCCGCCAGAGTGCGTGTCGCGCCGCCACCCTCGACACTGCTGCATCGATGCTTGCCAACGAGCGGCCGCGCAGTGTCTGCACCGCAGCAGCTTGTGCTGTGGCGCGCACCCAGCGCATCCACTTCGTCCGTGTCGCTCGCGCTGCAGTGCAGCGGAGGACGCGGAGCACCAGCCGTCGTCGCTGCGACGCGCCGACCGCCACCTGTCGCCACAGATCCAGCAGACGGCGCTGCGTGTGCCTAGAGCGACACGCCGACAAGCGCGCAGCAGCGAGCGACGCGAGCCCGAGCTGCCGCCTCTCGCGCTGGCTCAGCAGCTTCCAGCACTGGAACTCGCCTCGCTGCGTCGTAAGTCGCTGCTGCTCACGCAGTCGTGACTGGACCAAATCGCCCTGCCGACACCGGAGCCGCAGCCGCGCGGTCACGAACGCGCTCCAGTGTCGCCACGCGCGCTCCGCGAGCTCGCGACGCAGTCTGTCGCGGGACCGTTCCCTGTGAGCAGCAGCCTCGCTCCGGCGGCGCCACGTGTGCAGCGCCTGTGCCTGCCACCCGAGCGCCACGCGCCGACGGAGAAAGCGACAGAACGCCGCCGCTCGCTCGCGCTGTCGTGCGCGGGCGTCGCGCCAGGCGGCGAAGAACAGACGCTGGCGCTGCGCGTTCCAACGCGCCAGCGCTCGCTGCGTGACGACACGTCTCCACGTCGCGAGTCCCGTGCGAAGCCGCTGGTGCCTGCGCGTCGACGCTCTCGCGTCCAGAGTGCGCGCCAGTCGCTCGTACGCCAGTGCTTGTTGCCGCCAGCGAGCGACGCCGAGGCGCAGCGCCTGTGTGCGGCAGCGCTCGGCCACTCGCGACAGAGCACGGCGGCGCAGGCTGGCGGCCCACGACCGCGCTGCCCAGCGCCGGAAGCGTTCGCCCAGTCCCCTTGTCGCTCTCGCGTCGCGCATGCGCAGCGCGTACTGAAGCTGCAGCTGCCTGCGCAGCTTCTCGGCGCGCGCGAACGCGCTCTGCCAGCGCAGCTGCTGCTGCTGCATCCGCTGCACGAGCTCGTGCGTCTCGAGCTCAGCGGAGACGCGGTGCTCGCCGACCAGGAAGCTCTGCTGCCAGCGCGACCAGCTCCGGAGCAGCCACACGCGCCGGACGCGACTCGCGAGCGCGCGCAGCCTGCGCTTCCTCGCATTGGCGCGCCGGACGTGGGCCGCGAACGCCTCGAAGACGCGCGACAGAAGAGCGCATCGTCGCTTGAGAGTGGCTCGCGCGACGCAGCGCCGCACGCGAGCGCGAGCAACGCCGAGTCGCATCCACGCGACAAAGTGCCGGCGACACAGGCGCATGCGGTGCTGCGCGCGGTGGAAGCGCTTCGCGACGGACGCGAGCAGCCGGCGCCGCGTGAGCTGTGCGCGCCAGGTGAGGAAGCGCTGTCGGAGCTGCGCGTGGCACCTCGCGAGCAGCAGCGCTCGGCTGTGTGCCGCCTGGAACCTGCGCGTACTCTGCTCTTGCTCGGCGAGCGACGCGTGGAGCTCCTTGAGCGCGGCGTCCTGGTGCAGCGCGAACATGACTTTCTCCTCCTCGAGTGCCTGGTGCGCGGTCGTGAGCGCGTGCGCCCACTCGACCGCGTTCCGTTCGACGCACCGCAAGCAGAGTCCTGTGAGCGCGCGACGCAGCAGCTGTCGTCGGTGCGAGCGGAGGACGCGGCCGAGCACGCGTCGCCGCTGTGCGCCGCGCCGAGCGACACTCGACCACGCGCGGACGATCTGTCGAACGCTGCGGGTTGCGACGCGCTTGAGCGCGGCTCGGAGTCGCTGTGTCGACTGAACGCGATGCCGCCACGCGCGCAGCACTCGGCGCGACAGCTGCGCGCCGAACCAGTGCACAGCGAGCCGGTGCTTGCGGCTGCCGAGCACCCACGCGGTTTTCCACGCGAAGAAGGCGACGCGCGTGCGCTCGCGCCGCCGCTGGAAGCGCAGTCGAAAGCACTCGTCGTACAAGAACTCGGTCGGGAAGCGCGTAGTCGCGAGCGCCTCAGCGGCACTGGCCGTCGGGTGCGTCGTCAGAGCGCTTGGGTGGACGCGGCCTGCGTCCGGAGCACAGACGTGCTTCCACTTCTGGAAGGCGTTCGCCACTCGCGGTGGCGACAGCAACTGCGTCATGCGACACCATGCTGCTCGAAGCCGGCGGCTCCTGGTCGCTCGGAGCGCGAGCGTGCGCAGCGTCTCGCGTGCGAGACGCCTCACGATGCGCTGCTCGAGCCCTCGCAGCCCTCGCTCCATGCAGCGCTGGCGGTGCGCTGCCAGCCGGAGCTGGAGGTCGTCGCGCTCGAACACCACGCGCTGCAGCTGCGACTCTTGCATGTACGTGCGCTTGACGGCTCTGTCCGCGACGCTCTTGTTCATCTCGACGATCGTGAGCAGGTCCTTGACTTTGGACTCGCACGCGGTGACGTCGGCGGCGCGCGACTCGGCGAGCTTGGCGGCGCGCGCGAGCTGCCACCGGAGCCCGCGCTTCTCGCGCTCGAGCTCGCTCAGCACCGTCTCCTTCACGTACACGCATCGCTCCTCCATGGAGCACCTGCTTGCGAGGGGAGAGCAGGAGCCGCCCTCTCGGCGGTTAAGAGGTCGACGCCGTTGCAAGAGGCGGAGTAACTGTCACTGAGAAATGTCACGCCACGCACGCCTGTGCGCGCAGGTCGGCGTTTGCCTATGTTTCGCACCACCAATATCAGGACGAGCTGTTGAGAGTGTAGCCATTTGCCAATGTAGCCATCTTGTCACGAGTGACTTCAACGAATCTGAGATGGAGTGTAGTGTCTGTCAGGATCACGCTTAGACTGACTCGAAGCTAGCAGTGCTGCTTGACCGGCGACGGAGCAAATGTCGACTTCGTTGTTGGCGACGGCGTCCCCGGTGACTTGGTGGCGTCAAGCAGGCGCTTGCCCAGCGCGCAGGCCACGCGTGGCGTGTTCTTGCCGCACACGGCGTGCAGGATCATGTTCCACTGCGGCGTGTTCTCGATGACGAGCGGGTAGTTGGAGTCGGTCCAGCTGCCGACCGCCTTCTTGCTGGCGTCGAGCTTGAAGCCGCCGAACTTGCCGGACAGGTCGCCCTTCTCGCACGCGAGCGGGTTGGCCGTGTAGTTGGCGGGCGAGCACGCGTAGAGCGGCGTCTTCGTCACGCACTGCGGCGAGCCGGCGAACTCCGAGTTCGGTCCGCAGGCGTACAGCGGGTCGTAGTGGTTGCCTGTGGCCGCGAGTGAGCACTGCGCGAGCGCCGCCGAGCTCAGCGTCGAGTTCCACTTGACGTGGATGTGCCACTTGTACTCCGTCGGCGCACTCGTGCAGTTGCCGTCGAGCTTCTGGAGCGCCGCGAGGTCGAGCTTGTTGAAGTCCAGGTCGGCGGAGATCGTGGCCTTGGAGTCTGCGGCGCTGGCATACGCGACCTTGATGGTCCCCTGGACGCCGCCCGCGAGCGCCGGGTCGAACTCGTAGAGGAACGTCTGCGCGGATGCGAGTCCGGTCGCTGTAGCTGCGAGGACGACGAGGGTCTTGCTGGTCAACATCGAGTGGAGCGGAGGATTTCCCGTGGGGGTGCTGGAGAATGGAGGACTCGGTTGCGGGGGCCGAACCAAGTTGGGGAATGAATGGAGAGACCGGCGGTTCTGGGAGGCAACAGATCTGCGCCGCCTCGGACGCCGGGCGAATCCGTGACGCGAGGGTTCCTACCCTTTAAAACGTGGGCGATGTGTGGTGTGGAGGCACACGTAGATGGCCAGGCTTAGAGTCCGTTTGGGAGTCAGCGAGCGAGTGCCTCCATGTTTGCTGACCACATCTCCGGTTCATCCGTCGACTCGAGCGATCCGCCACAGCTCATTTTCATCTGCAATGCTTCTGTCCAGGACGAGCGGCTTTCACTTTCTGTGGACGGTGGTGGAACAAGAGGGTGGGGCGTGCCTCACTTTGGTGGTGTCACGTGCGTGTGTATCGAAGCGGTCAAGTGAACGGAGGTAGTTGGGCAGGTTCCGAGCGAGATAGGAAGAGAGGGGCGATCGGTCAGTTGTCGGTCGTTG
>SMMQ01001518.1:0-33000 GCA_008271595.1 [Pythium] brassicae (nom. inval.) | reverse complement strand
GCTTCATTTGAGCACGTTTTGAATACGAAAAGATGAGTTTTGATTCCGACAGTCTAAAATATGTCCATGTTCACAAACCACTGTCGGGGACTGTAAATAGCTTTATGTTCTCTCAAGTACGAACACGGGCATACTCAAAACAAGTACTTTTAGATTGTCGGTGGATTGATGATATTCAACCACATCATCGCCGCACTCCATGTTTAATAAATTTCGTGTTTTCGAGCTAATTGGAGAAGAATTGCGTTTTTGTTACCAATCTGACCGAAAATTCTTGATATGACTCAAATAGTGAAAAATTCGTTTTTTGACCTTGCTTTGTCGGTACTGCGGATTTCGGCGATCGGGTTGTATCACTGCAATCGTCGCAGAATGCTCTATCGTTTTTGATATGTTTTTAGCTTCAACGAGCAAAATTGATGGTACAGCCAACAAATAGTTTTTTCCAAGACTTTGTCGCGCACTTTACTACTGCGTGGAATCTGAAAAAGGTCGAAACGGTGCCGCGTCGGTTCACAGAACCCTTAGTATTGAAGGGAAGACAGCAGAGGGCGCGAGAGCTTCCATCGCGTGTGTGGTGGCTTCGGAGTGCATGGTGCGATTCACGACGATGAATCGCTGCCAACAGCGACGCAGGCCAGTCCGCGCACGTGGCGTCATCGCGGTACTTCTGGTGTCGATGTGCGTGTGGATCCACATCGCGGCGGCTCAAGCCACACCCACAGCAACCGTGTGGCTGAGCTCCCGCACTGGCGGCTCACTGCACTTTGAATGGTGCGCACCTAGCCAGAGCGATCGTTTGGTGGCGATGGCAACGCCACATACGCGAATGAGACGCGAACCAACCTGTGTGCTGCGCTTGTGTGCAGGGCGATCTCTCCCGAGTGGTCGGCTACTAACAACGTGAGCGACATCGAGGCGTTCCAGGTCTTTCTTGACGAGGAACCTGTGGGCGAGACGGAGCCATCCGAGTTGTTCTACACGCTCTACAACCTCACGGACAGCACGGCGTACAGTTTCCAAGCGAAGGCCATGTTTAAAGCGTCGTCGACCGCGGAGCCGCTCGAGACTGACATCGTGACAGAGACAACTGACACTCTGTCAGCACCTGGAAAGCCTGACTCGCCGATCCTGGTCGAGGCTGGAGGCGGCTTCATCCGCGTCCGCGCTCGGCTCCCACTCGACTCGGGCGGCGCAGACCTTGCGACCGTGACATTCGAAGCTCGCTCCAACGAGGATAACAGCGTCGTGGACGTCACGAAGCCGGTGTCGAGCCCCGAGATGGTCTTCTTCGGGCTGAGCGCGAAGACGTCGTACTTCGTGTCAGTGTACATGACGAATGCAGGCGGTCTCAACGGACCCAGGAGCGCCAACTTGGAAGCAGCAACCACCGCGCTCGAGGCGCCAGGACCGTGTCCACCACCCACTGTGCTCCGAGTGACGGGTTCGTGTGCTCAGTTAGTAGCTCGCGAGATTGCCTGTGCGTCGTCTTACGCCATTATGTGTCGATGATCTCTGCTTCAGGCGGGTCGATCACTCTCAAGCTAAACCCTCCAGCCGATGACGGTGTGTGTGTGTGCGCGCATTTGCTGCTGCCACCTTTGTAGCTGGATCTCGTCGTAGCTCACTCTTCTAAATGGATCTGGGCAGGTGGTGCGCGTATTCGAGGCTACGTCGTGTACATGGCGTCGAATGGATCAAGCGACTTCCAGGAAGTGGCCACCACGGTTGGGACAGCGAAGCCGGACAGCGTGGAAGTCTTCCGACTCCCTGGCGCCGGCGATCTCCCGCTTCGCGCCAATTCTCGATACGACTTCAAGGCTGTGGCAGTGAACAACATGGACATTTGCCTGGCGATCCCCGCTAGCTCGGTGCCAGCCAGCTTGGTCTTCGCATTCACTGACGCAGCCGCTGTGCCGGCAGCGCCGCCAGCACCGTATCTGCTCAGAGCGACTGGTGGACAGCTCTCACTGGAACTCGTGCGGCCACCCAACATGGAAGGCTCGGTGCTCAAGGGGTTCTCTGTAATGGTTGACGGCCGAATCACCGACTTCGCCGCGACAAATGACTCGGTCACCCATGACATCAGCTTCCTGTCCGCTGATACTGAGTACGAAGTGCGCGTCGCAGCAGTGACTGATCTCGGCACGACGGATTGGAGTTCATCAGCGACGTTGGGCACGACAGCACCGTCTACACCGTCGGCTCCCAGATTCGTGAGCGTGGAGAACGTTACGGCGAGCAGCGCGATTGTCCGTTGGTTGCAGCCACTCGACAGCGGAGGAGCCGACATCACAGGTGCGAACTCATGTACATTGAATCATCGTGGATGATGTGAAGGCGGGAAGCTAAAATATGGTGTATGTGGATGCTTTCAGGCTATCGCGTAATGGTGTTGGTGTCGTCTGGCACAGTTGAGTGGAAGGAAACCACTTCCACGCACTTGGAGCTCTCCGGTCTCGTGGCCACCACGGTGTACACAGTCAAGATAACGGTGATCAACCAAACCGGGAAAGAGAGCTCCGTCTCCGGGAGTCGAGGTGTGGCGTTCGAAACCGCTGTTGCGACGCCCCCAAGTGCGCCATGGGGACTTGCGCTGATCTCGAGTTCAGGCGGCTCGATTGAACTGAGCTGGAATCCGCCAGTGATCGCCGGAGGCGTATCTCTCGACGACATGATCTACAATGTCACGATGCTCCCGCTTCACTCGTGCTATCGGCCGGCGAGCACTCAAGACGAAGATCACTGCAGCTCGTGCAACATCGTCAAAATGCTCAGAAGCGAAGAGTACGCGTTTGATTCAAGTGAATTCTTTGCCTGCGAGCAGCCGTCGACAAGTGCCTGTGCAGATGGAACCGCTAGCTGCTGCACAGCCCGTGCAGACAGTGAGTACGGACCGGGTCTCTCGTGCGGCTACGTCGATCTGCGAGAGGCTCGCCACCGCGTCGTCGTCGGCTCCAACACGACGCTCTTCCAGGCTCTCAACCACTCAAGTACGTACGTCTTTGAGGTACAAGCGAACAACCTTGTCGGTTTCAGTGAACACTCGCCAGCACGAAGCTTCTCCACGACGTACGTAGCATCTGCGCCTTGGTGCAGAACGATACCAGCCACGTGCTGACGCTGTGGGATTGATGCGCAGGATTCCAACGGCTCCGGACTTTCCAGTGCGCTTGCGAACGATCAACCGCACTGGTGGCTCTGTCACGCTGGATTGGGAACCTCCGCTGGTGCGATGGAGCTGTGTTTTGCACACTCATCTTTCGTCATGTTTCGGTTGAGTCTGATGTTTGACTATACATGCTTGCTTCTCCTTGTCGCTCGCTGCTAGGACACGGGTGGCTCGAGCATCCTCGGGTACCACGTGTATCGCGACTATGAGCTGGTCACACCTCAACTGATGTCTCCACCGTACACGGACTGCGGGAATCTCGTTGCGTCGACGCAGTACATTTACGGCGTGACTGCTGTCAGCAGCGCCACCAGAGAAGAAGGCGAGATGGTGACTGAGGTGTTCTACACGAGCTCTTTGTCTACGCCGCAGTCTCCGGCAGTGGTGCGTGTCGACAGCGCATCTACGTGGCTCAACGTGACCATCATCTCGGTGTGCGACGCTGGCGGCGCAGTACTGCCAAGCTACTTCTACGCCTTGCACCGCACAAACGGATCGGATGTGCCCGTTCGCACTGCCCAGTTTGCATGCTGCAGTGTGCTCGTGGACTCGCTCGACGCTGCCACCGAGTACGTCGTATCTGTCTACACGAGCAACACGTTCAACCAGAGCACAAGAACTACCCAAGCTACCAGTACGCTGACTGGCGTCCCAGCGGTGCCAATAGTCCGCTTGAAACGAGCGAACACGTACTCGCTGTCTCTCGAGATCGAGCCGACGTCACCAGCGAATCCCGAGATCGAGTCGCATGCTGTCGTCGTCTACCAGACGGGGAGTTTAGTCCACTCGGAGACGCTGGCGTGTGGTTTTGCAGCAAACTCGCCGTACAGAGATTGCCAGCAACGCTTTGTGGTTCGCTCGCTGTCTCCATTGACGTTGTACAGCGTCGAAGTGCGAGCGCGCGGACCGAACGGCGACAGTGGGCCATCCGTTGCCAACTTTGAGACGACGAACGAATCGATTGGCATGTTTGTCTTGCAGACGACGAATGACACGGCGCCAGCGAGTGACGCCGAGGTCACGATCGTAGCAGTTCGTCGCGAGGGTGGAACCGCAGGCTCTGCAAGCATCGGGGTGAACATTTCCGAGCCTGCCGGCGTCGCACTTCGCTGCAGCGCATCGGTGACCGGCGATCAACGATGCGTCGCGCATCTCGCGAGCTCTGGAGTTCACAGCTTGCCGGCGGTCCTGAACTTCGAGGATGGGGAGGAATCCAAGACTGTGGCGATCTCCGTGCGAGACGAAGACTACAGTTTCCTGGAGCAGGTCACTGTCGTCTTGCAGCTCATCGGAGATACGGATCGTATGGGGCCGGGGTCACAGCGCAGCGTGCTTGTGCGCATCGACCAGAGTCAGCAGCGAGGCTTTGTCGCCTTCTCCAGCAGTTCGATGGAGGTGTGGGAGAACGCATCGTTTGCCAAAGTCGACCTTGTGCGGCTCAACGGTTCGTCTGGCGCACTTACTGTCAGCGTCGAGACTTTCGATGTCAGCGACACCGTATCCCCGGCTCTCTACCTTCCTGTGAACCAGAGCGTGCACTTCTCGGACCGCCAAACACACGCGTCGATCTGGATCCGACTCTTCAACGACATCTACTACGAAGGCAGTCGCACTCTTGGAGTGCGCTTGGTCAATGACAACGCCTCCACGGCAGTCCAACTCAGCTTCAACGCAATCGTCACGAAGAAAGTGCTCGTGTTCGACGACGAAGAGCCATCGAGAGTGCTGCCGAAGATTCCTGACGCTGTCGATGTATGGCGCGTCACTGGGGGCGAGATCGAAGTTCGGTGGCAAGCTCCGAATGGCACAAACAGCGCGCTCGTGAGCGGATACCTCGTCCGCGTTTCGCAGCCGCAGCTGGCGAGCAGTCACTTTGGACTCTTCAACGTGACCCAGTTGGGGTTTGCACTCTCATCGCTTTCGCCGTGGACTCTGTACCACTTCGAGGTTGCGGCGTGGAACGCTTTCGGGGCGGGGCCGTTCACAACTGCATTGCAAGTCGGAACGACGGGTCCCACACCTCCAGGAGCGCCAACGGATGTCCGCGTCTACTCAAGCAGCAGCAGTACGATCGCGGTACAATGGCGGGAGCCCAGCGACAGTGGCGGCAGTCAAATTACCGGCTACATTGTCAAGCTCGAGACTCCATTTGGCAACAAGTACAACGTCGGATACTTGGCCGTCAACGCGACGGACTCGCCCTCATTCACGATCACACAGCTGAATGCGTCAACCTCGTACCGCGTGTTCATTTCGGCAGTGTCGGCAGCGTTCCCTGTGGTCGACGCGGCACTCGAGCAAGCTGGCGTTGTCAACGGGACAACTGCCAATGGGCGTGCGCCGAGCGCGCCTCCAATGGTGACACTTCTCGCTCCGCCAGCGGCCGGGACTCTCTCGCTCCAGATGCACCTGCCGGCGGACTTGGGCGGGCTCCCATTTCTCGACTACGCACTTTACATGCGGAGACCCAGCGTTGATCCTCAAGATCCAGCAGGCGGCACTTTCAGAGTCGTGTGCACCGGATCTTCGCCACTCGTGCGAGGCGTCCCGCTCACCTGCAAGGTGTACGCGCTCCTGTCTGGCTCCAGCTACGAGGTGTACGCGACCTTCACGAACGCGCTTGTACGGCATAAATTTGTTTGTGCGGCGTCATTGCTCTGTTCTCTGTGTGCGTGTGCTCTCTGACGCTGTTTCACACTGGTGGTGGCGATGCAGGGAGAGGGCCCGGGTGGTTCTCGCTCCGTCTTCACGACGAGCAGCTCGCTCGGTATCCCGTCCGCACCCAGAAAATTCCGGGCGACGGCCGTCACAGCTGGCAACATATACCTGGAGTGGGATGCGCCGCTCGATCTCGGTGGATCAGTCGACGTGCTCGGATACCTTGTCTTCCAGAAGTTCGACTTGTTCTCGAACCAGTCGTTCACCGTTTACGACGGACAAGACTCGACAGCAAGAGCAGCCGCTATCACTGGTCTAGTTCGTGGCACGGCGTACGCTTTCTCTATCGTTGCAGTCAATGCCGCAAGTTTCTGCATCAACCGGGATGCGCAAGACGCGAGTCCGTTGTTGATGGTGTCGACACTCTCGTACAGCCAGCTGGGAGCGCCAGCGTCACTGTTCCAAGTCTCTCAAACTGGCGGGTCAGTGACTCTCGGTTGGACACCTCCGAGAGATCTTGCGGGCGTTCCTCTCCTGGGCTATGAGATCGCGTACGTCTTTGATGATGGCAGTATGTTGCCCATTGTGGAGCTGTCGGCGAGCGACATGAGGTTCACAGAGTTCGGGCTGACTGAAGACACGATGTACAAGATTGCAGTCTACGCTAGAAACGAGGATGGATTCAGCGAGGCGAGCACGATCTTGACAGCGACTGCGAGCACATGCACTGCTCCGAGTGCGGTCCAAAACATCCGCGTGGTTGCGGCGAGTGGCGGGCGAGTTCAGCTTGAGTGGGATCCTCCGCAAGACACCGGAGGACGACCCATCTCGAGCTACGAAGTTATCCGCAGTGGCCGTACCAGCAGCTTTGTCGCTACATCTCCTGCATTCCAGGACTATCACGACTTGATCGCGAACTCGGTGTACACGTACGAGATCCACGCGTTCAACGGACTGTATCAAGGACCTGCACAGCACGTGTCCGCGGCGACATCCGACCCGACTCTGTCGCAAACTCTTGTGTTCAAGACCATCTTGGCATTCGGTGGCAGATTTGAAGTATCCTGGGAAGCTCCGGAGGATGTCGGCGGTGCATCCAGCTTTGAGTTCTTCGTCGCACTGCAGGATCAGAGCCGCGCGGGGCTGAAGGCGCTGCAATCGCGCGACACGAACGCCACATTCGACGGACTCACAGCGAACACTGTCTACTACTTTGTCGGGCGAGTCGTCACGCATGTCGGCGAAAGCTCTCTGGAAGAGCATCAAGTGATGACGGGTGCTCCAGATTTGCCTGGAAAGCCGACACAGCCCACTGCCGATGACGTTCGTGGCGGCAGCGTTGTGATTACAGTTGCAGCCCCATTCTACGACGGTGGCGAGGCTGTGACACTGATCCTCTATCAAGACGATGTTCCGGTGTATGAGTTCCCACCGCAAGAACTGTCATGGACCGTGCTTGGATTGGGAGCGGAGACGCAGTATTCGTTCTCGGCTGCAGCGGTCAACTCGGCTGGCGAGACTCGCGGACCGCCGCTGCTCGTGACTACTAAACCGATATCAACACCAGGAGCCATCGGCGAGGTGGTGGATGTGGAAGTTTCCTACGACCAAATCTTGCTGGCGTGGGAGATCGTTGCCGACACTGGTGGTGATCCAGGTATTCAGTATCAGGTGACATATTTCAAGTGCGACGATCAAGGATCTCCACTCGGGAACAGCATGACGGAGACGACGGGCACCAGTTTCGTGACGCTTTTCAACCTCGTCTTCTCGTCGTACTATTCGGTGACAGTAGTCGCTGTCACGACAACAGGGCTAGCAGGCGAGGCGAGTCCAGTACAAGTCTTTGAGACGGAGCCTCCGTTTGCAGGTCGGGTCATCGTGCAGCTTGATACCGTCGTGGTGCGCGAAGGAGCTGCGAACGTGACGGTGCCAGTGTCGCGCATCGATGGATCGTTCGGAGATTCGACGTTTTCGTACGTGACCGAGAGCGACACAGCGCTTGCCGGAGTGAACTATCGGTTCACGGAAGGGACTGCAACGCTTGTAACGAACATCAAGCGCGGTGACATCGTGATTCCGATCATCGACGACGTGATCTACAAGCCGAACACGACGTTCTTTGTGCTCGTGACAGATATGACAACCGCGCTGAACACGCGGACCCGAGTCGTGATCACTGACAACGGCGACGCTGGGTTTCTCAGCTTCACCAGTGCTTCGTTCGCATTTCTCGAGAACTCCGACGAAGTTAACCTCCCGATAGCGCGCCTCGGCGGAACCAACCCTTCCGCGGTTGTTCAAGCGTTCATCGTGAGCCAAGATTCAAAGCTGGCGTCGGGAGCTGCACGCTTTGAGATTCTCGACCCCGTTCTCAATTTCACAGATGGCACAGAGACTGTGAACCTTCGCTTGAAGATCCGCAACGATAGCGACTACCAGATACTGCGCGACTCGGCCAACATCAGCTTTGCGATTCTCGATGGCGGGCCGCTGCTCGGGCAGTTTCCGTTCACAAACGTGTCGGCCGTTGATGACGGGGACATCTCGCCTCCGAAGCAGTGCTCAGGGCTGCACCTTCTGAACGTCAGCGGTGGCTTCATGAAGCTGCAATGGACGCCGCCATTAGACAGAGGCGGCGAAAGCGTCGTGCTGTCGTATCAAGTCGACTTCAACACGAGCGGTGTGTTAGTGCTCTCGGTCGCAGTCAACTCGGAAAGTGAGATCGTCTACGGACTCAGCGCCTCGACGACGTACGCTGTCGCGGTGCGTGCAGTCAACAGCAGAGGCAGCAGTGTGCCTAGCAAGGCGTCCCTGCTGACGACTACTGTCGCCTCCCGTGCAAGCGCTCCGAGGAACGTCTCGCTTCTTGCCGCCTCAAGCTCCACACTACTCATCTCGTGGGACCAACCGATCGACAATGGTGGCTCCGACATCGTCCGCTACAAAGTGTACAATGTGGTACAGTCGATTGGAGCGCTTGAGGCGTTTCGTCAAGTCTCCTGCGTCGTGCCGTCGGTTTGTCTCGTGAGCGGTCTCACCGCCTTGACGAACTACACGGTTCAAGTGCGCGCTTCCACGTTCCTCGTGAGCGACGGCGCGCTCTCGGATCCGCTTCCAGTGCAGACATCGAACCCGGACATCCCTGAGCCACCTCCGCTTGCAACGATCGTGGAGGTCACGGCCGGAGCGATCAGCATTGCGATGCACGACCCGATTAATGTCGGTGGCTCCACAATTCAATACTACAGGCTGTTTCTTCAGGTAGACGGCGAAACCGACTTCGTGATGATCTACGAGGACGTATCACCGAGGTACACGATGTACCGGCTTAAGCGGAATACGAGGTACAACGTCAAGTATCAGGTCAAGAACAGTGTTGGTCCGAGCGCTTTCGGCGCTGTCCAGAGCATCACGACAAAAGAGAGGTCGTTGCCATCAGCCCCGCTCAATCTCTCGGTGACCAATGTGACCGGTGGCGCGGTGGAGCTCACGTGGGACGAGCCGCTCGACATTGGCGGACGCGACATCACGGGGTACGCGATTATGATCAAGGCGGCGACCTCCGACCTGGACGACGTGGTTGGCTACGACGGCAAGCGAAACAGCACGAGACGGGCAACCGTGTACAGATTGACGGCAGCAACGCTGTACCGATTGTACGTACTCGCTTACACGGAGATTTCGAACTGTTACCAGCAGTCGGAGTGGGTTCCGAGCAACGTCACGGCCGTCAGTACACTCTCGCCGACGCTTCCGGGAACCGCGCCGCTGCTGCTTTTGAGCCGCTTCACCGGAGGCATCATTGAACTCGCGTGGACAAAGCCTGACGACACAGGCGGCGTTCCCATCACGCGCTTCGTGCTGTACTCGGTTTTAGCGACAGGAGTGCTCAAGCCTCTCTTCGAGCCAGCGAGCGCTGACACGCTCACGTACATCGACAGGGACCTCACTGAGGCAACGACGTACGCGTACATCGTCGTTGCGTGGAACTTGGTCGGAGAGAGCCCGCCGAGTGCAGTTCTGACGCGCAAGACCACCGCCGCAAGTCCGCCGTCAGCTCCGCGGAATGTTCAGCAGCTCGCTTACAAGACAGGAGGTGCGATCCAGATCGGCTGGGACCGCCCAACCGATTCTGGCGGTCAACCTCTCAGCGGCTACTTGATCTATCGCGATGGCGTAGCGATCGCTGACGAGCTCTCCGCCACAGCGCTCAGCTTTGTTGACAAGAGCAACCTCGTCGCTGGAAGAAGCTACGAGTACACGATTCGTTCGTTCTCCTTGAGTTCGCTCGGATCCGAGTACAGTACGATCTGCTCGGCGTCGACGTCGACTGCGACGAAGCCCCAGATGCCGATGATTGCCGCTATCTCCTCCAGCTCCAGCACAATCCAAGTGAGCTGGATGGCAGACCCTGACATCGGTGGCGTGCCGATTAAACTCTTCGATGTGCAGCTGCTGCTCGACAACACCGTTGTCAGCACGTACTCGGGGTTGGGCAGTTCGTACACGTTCCGAAGTCTGCTTGCCAACAAGCTGTACTGGGTCTCGTTGCTGGTGTATAACGACGTTGGTGCGAGCCAAAAACTGCAGGTGAACGTGACAACCTTCACCATCACTCTTCCTGCTGCGCCAAGTCCTCCGACAGTGATCTCCGTCTTCGGTGGAAACTTCACGCTGGATCTGACGTCTCCAGTAGACCAGGGAGGTGCCGCAATCACGACGATGACTGTCTACGAAGTCAGCCGGGGGAAGGTCACTAGCGTCACGCTCGGTGCTGGCGCTACGACGGCTCGGTACACCATGTTGAGCGTGCTCCAAGAAACAGACTACGTCGTGTCGGTGTCGGCGACGAATGCTCTCGGAGAGGGCCCGCAAAGCAAGAGTGTCACTATTCGCACCGCGCCGCTGAACGCTCCTGGGGCGATGTTTCTGCCGCCGCTGCTTCTCGACGCTACGGGCACGACGATCACGTGCCAGTGGATCCGACCGCAGGACACGGGTGGGAATCCTTTGAGCGTGTCGTATGAACTGCGCTTGCTCGATACAAGCGTGGAGAATCCGCCCGAGTTGCTCTTCCCGTCTCTCGGGACGACAGGCACTGCAACGGGGCTGAAGTACGCGACATCCTATTCTGTGTCTGTTCGCGCTGTGAACAAGATCGGAGCGGGGCGGTTCAGTCTCGCCTTGCGTTACAGCACTCAGCCAGACGCTGCTGGAGAGTTCGACTTCGCGAGCGTGGCAGAAGTCGTGCGGGTCCTCGAGAACGGGACCCAGGTATCCTTGTTGGTTCAGCGCAGGAACGGACTGAGTGGCCGTGTCGTTCTCTCGTACAAGGCGACGCCGATCGACTTTGCTCCAGCGACTATCGGAGTCGATTACGAACTCGCGCCTGGATCTTCAAGCTCGCGTGGCAGCATCACCTTCGAGAATCTACAGGCAGCTGCTAACATCACCGTCATGATCCTCAATGACGCTGAGTACGAGAGCCCAGACGAGATGTTCGCGATCGAGTTGATGACTGCAACCGGCGAGGCATCGAAAGGCGCTGCGAAGATCGGGGTGAACACCACAGCTCTCGTGAGGGTCGTCGATGATGCAGATGCTGGCTACATCAGCTTCAACCAGACCTCGTACGCGTTTTCGGAGGGGGTGCAGACTGCAACCTTGTCGATCGTCCGGGAAGGCGGAAGCAGCACTCGCATTGCTCTTGGGGTTGCTTTTGGCATCGGAACAGCCACTGTCGATCGTGACTATCGACGCGTGCTTGGAACTATCGTGATGGAAGACGGTGTCACCCAAGCCGATGTCAAGGTGCCGATCATCAACGACCGCATCTATGAGGCGCCAGACGAGTTCTTCTTTGCCACAATCAACGTCACGACCGGAGGCGCAGTGCTTCGAAACAGCACGGCACAAGTTACGATTCTCGATGACGGAGACACGTCGCTGCCGGGCGATACGCTACCGCCCGAGGTTCTGACAAAGACTGGAGGCTCCGTTACGCTCTCGTTCCCTCTCCCATTTCACAATGGCAGCGCACAGGGCGATCTCACAGGGTACCGTATTCGCCTCAATAGCTCCATCACCGGGACTGAGATAGCCATCAACGCGAGCGCTATCGTGGTGCTGGGAAACCTCACTGCGCTGACGACGTACAAAGTAGCGTTTGCGGCCGTGAACTCGATCGGGCAGGGAACATTCAGCAACTCGACCGAGTTCACAACTGGAGAAGTCTCTCTTCCTGGCCGGATCAACTTTGTCGGACTTCGGGAGCGTGCTGGCGGCCGGATGAGGCTCTATTGGTACGCTCCGGATGATACAGGAGGCGTACCAATTTCCAAGTACCGAGTGTATCTCGTCGATCCACTCGGACTGCCTCGCGTCATGGCTACCAACTCGTTGCCGATCCAAGAAGCGACGGTGTACAGACTCAACGCCAGTACGCGGTACTTCTTCGCTGTCCAGGTACGTGTGCTCTCGTCACGTTCGTGCAGAACCCTTGGCGCAGGTGTAGCCACGCTAATCGGTGTTTCTCTGTGGTGGTGCGCGGAGGTAGGCTGGCAACCTCGCACGTATTCCAGCGTTTGCTGGTGGATGGGGAAGCGTTGGCCCTGTCTTCAACTTCTCGACGACTGAGCCAACTCTTCCGGGATCGACGAGCGTGTATCCAGATCTTACCAGCGAGCCCACTGGAGGCTCGATCCCACTACGATGGGACGCGCCCGAGGATAATGGTACGCCACGCTTGTCTTCTTAGCAGGAGTGTGTCTCGCTTCCTCGTCGAGCTTTCTAACGTTGCTTTGTGTCTCCACTTCGGTGCACAGGTGGCGTCCCGATCTCTGGCTACAGCGTTTACGCTCGGAATGCGTCAACTCCGTTCCGACTGCTGCGCGCTGGTGGATCCGATTCACGTTTGTCGGGGGCGATCTCGACACTGTACGCAGAGTCGTGGTATCAGTCGTTCGTCCTCCCGCACAACGGCCAACCTCCTGTAAACATCTCGGGCAACTTCTCGATCATCAGCGGCTCGAAAACGGCGCAGACGACGTCGGATCTGTCCAAAGTGCTCTCGACTGGCGCTGTGCTCAGCATTGTGGTACGTTCACGCGAATCGACGCCAAACGGTTCAACACTGCGCTGTCTTACTGACGTAAGCGGCTGTTGCTCGCTCACAGGACACGGGAGCGTATGTGGTGATCGGAAACATGTCAACCGCTACGAAGAGCACAGTTCCGCTCTACAGCAAGCATGTCGGCGCTTCGATTACCAGCCGCAGAGCGTTTTTAATTGGCCAGGCGTTCTCGTTCGCCAACTTGAGCACGACAGCCGCTCGTGTTCCAAGCGCGCCGCCGCAGCCAACGCTAGTCCGCGCAACCGGGGGACTCTTCGAGCTGATTCTGCAATCACCGAACGACACGGGGGGCATTCCAATGCAAGACTTTCAAGTCTTCATGAACGACAAACAGCTCGACGGCGACTTGCTCGACAAGACTGTCACCAAGGCAGGGCTGAAGATCACCACGCAGATTTCTGTCGGCGGACTCGCACCGCTTACGAGCTACACGTTCCAGATTGTCGCGGTGAACGCGCTTTCCGTGTGCTTCTTCGACCAAGTTGCCAAGAGCGAGGCTTCAAAACTGACGACGACGGCGATCTCCCCGCCAGGCGTTCCTCAGATCGCGCCAGTCCGAGAGACCGGTGCCGGCATTTCGTTGCGCCTGGTCGATCCGCGAGACACTGGAGGCAGCGACATCAAGCGCTACACACTCTACTACATGCTGAACAGCAGTACGGACGACTCGTGGACGCTCGGATACAGTGGCAGCACCTTCCAAGCAGTGGTGGCGCCGCTTGCGTCCGAGAAGGCGTACGCGTTCAAGCTGTCGGTCAACAACGGGTACTTCGAATCAGTGAACTCGTCCGAGTTTGTGCGTCGGACGACCGCAGTCTCTGCTCCTGGAGCATGCGCGGAGCCAACGCAGGTGTCGGCAACTGGTGGAATGCTGAACGTGACGTGGAAGCTCCCAATTGACGATGGTGGCTCTGAGATCGTCGAATACATCGTCACTCTCTCGCTGGACGCGGATGGCTCCGGGAAGAAAGTTCGTATTGTAAGCGACAGGCGCGTCGCATTCTACGGCCTACTCCCTTCCACTGCGTACCGCGTCGTAGTGCGAGCCAGGAACGCCATCGACAAAGGACCGGAGAGTGACCCAGCTACGTTTACCACATCTACTGGATCACCGCCTGCTGGTCAGATCGATATCGTTGTGCTCAAGACAAGCGGTGGTGCAGCCGTGATCTCGTTCAACGAGCCAGCGGACCTGGGCGGCTCGATCTCTCTCGACATCATCTATCGAGTGTATGTCAACAACGAGAACAGGCTCAACCTGACATCAGATGATCTCGTGAAAATGCGCACTCCGGTATCGAGCAGCACTTCGCGGAGATTGACGGAGACGAGTGGCCATCGTCGGCTTGCAGTCTCAACGTTCAGCGGTGTTGTCATCGGCGGGCTCGATCCAGAAGAGCTTTACGACATCGAGATCGTGCCACTCAGCGCGTTCGGGATCGGAAAGTCTACTGACTCCGTGGCAACAGAAACTACGGCGCCAACCGTGCCGAGTTCGCCGCTCACGTTGACACTCGCTGAAGCCACTGGTGGGGCTCTAACGATGGCGTGGGATCCTCCTGCAGATACCGGCGGAGTGCCGCTCGAAGGGTTCGCACTCTACATGGCAACCGTCTCCGATGCAGGCCCCTTCACGCTTGCGTGCACGGAAACGCACACACTGTGTACGATCGACGAGCTGTCGCCAAGTACAGCGTACTGGTTCTACGTAATCGCTCGAAATGAAGTCGGGGAGTCTCTACCGACGGCTACTGTCCGAGCGCAAACACAGTCAATCACGGCGCCAAGCTCTCCGCTCAACCTCCGCATCGTCACGGTCGGCGACGACTCCGTCGAGTGCGCTTGGGACCCACCTGCTGATTTGGGCGGCAGCTTGATCGCCAGCTACTCGGTTCTTGTCCAGAGCCTCGACGGTGCCATCACCCGGCCAGCGTCCACGACAACCACAAGTTCGACCGTCCAGGGACTTCCGTCGTCGGTGTCGTACTCGATTGTGCTGGTACGTCTGTGTTTGATCTTGAATGTGTATTGCACAAGGGCAGGGAGCTAACCCTACATCGCGAATACGCAGCTTGCGAGCAACCAAGCTGGTAGTACAAGCGTCCCGAGCTATCCGGTGTACTTTACCACAGCACTTTCCGCCACCACACTTCCAGTTCCTCAGATCGGCTGCGGTAGGTCGCCAGGCTACGTGATGAGACCGCAACTATCGCCGATGGTTGTGCTCTAACCGCGATGCTGGCTGTTCTCTTGCTTCCAGTCTCACAGTCAACGGTTGCGCTGCGGTGGTTTCCGTTCCGAGGGGCGACGCAATATCACGTCGTTCGTGACGGTGTCGAGATCGCATCCAGTACGCTGACAAGTCTGATCGACACGCAGGGGCTAACTCCTGGGACGCGCTATGAGTACGAGATGTTTGCGTACTTTGGCACAGCTCGAGGGGCACCGAGCGTGCGTGTGTCCGTCGACACTCTGGACAGCGCGGCGACCACAGGAGAGTATCGCTGCAGCGGATATGCAGGAATCCTCAGCGAGCTCGACTACCAGTCAAACACCAGCAAATCGTGGCACATTGAGCCGCAGGTTCCATTCGACATCCTGACGCTCAGGGTAAGCATCTTGTCCTTGTCTGCATCAAACAAGTGTGAGACCTGAGATGCATGATACTGACGTCATCTTGCTCCTGTCTCCGACAGTTCTCGAAGTTCGACCTCGAGTGTGACCACGACCAGCTTGCAATTCATGAGAAGGACACAAACGAGCTCGTCTGGCAAGGCGGGTGCTTGCGAGAAGGGGGCGAATTTGTGCTTCAATCGTCACGATCGCTCGTGATTCGGTTCACAAGCGACTCGAGTGTCTCCAGATCCGGTTTCGAGCTGCGATACGACACAAGTACGCAGTCCCGACCGGCTCGGATCCCGCCACCAGGTGGCAACGGCAACGCCTGCTCAAAGCGTGGTCAGAGCCGGAACGACGGCTCGTGCAAGTGCAGTGTCGGCTTCATCGGCGAGGCGTGCGGAAGTCGTGTGATCTGCTGCAGTGACCCTGCACGCTGTTACAACACAGTGTGCGATTTGGACCCTCGACGCCTGATTGTCGTCGCTGGGGAGCTGGGCGATGACGCACTTGGAACTGGTGCGATGATGGACGCCAGCGAGTTTGGCACGACGTCGAAGGCATTCGCCTCGCTTTCGAAGGCGCTCAGCATGAGCTCGAGGGGAGACACGATCTTTCTTTACCCTGGCACGTACAAAGGCTCCGCAAATCGGAACCTGGCGGTACTCTCGAAGACGGATGTCACGATTCGCAGTATGCGCGGCTCGAATTGGACCAAGATCGACTGCGAGCGCCAGGGGCAGGCGTTCGACATTGTTTCTTCCACGGTGATCTTTGAAGGACTGACTGTGCAGAACTGCGTGGCGACTGAAGGAGCTGCTCTGCACATTGGTAGCAGCGCTGTCAAGTTGGTGGACATGGTGCTTGCCGATGCCTCCGCAATGCAACGCGGCGGCGCGGTGTATGCGACCAACGCGACGGTCGTGTTAACCCAGTCGATCATCACCAAGTGCAGCGCAAGCAGCGGAGTTGGTGGCGGCATGTTTCTGTCCGGCTCCTCTCTCACACTGAACCGTTCAAACATATCCAGCTGCAGCGCTGCGAGTGGCGGCGCGGTCGCACTGTCTGCGGCAGCATCGGTGCTCGGACTTGACGGGAATCTCACCGGCAACACAGCGTCGAGTGAGGGCGGGGCGGTGTCTGCACTTGGGGACGTGACGATTGCTGGCGTCACGATCAGTGGCAACACTGCTAGTGGCATGGGCGGAGCTCTCATCCTTCGCGACGGAAAGCACCAGATCAGGAACGTGACTGTGACCAAGAACACTGCTGGTGCTCGAGGCGGTGGCTTCGCAATTGTCGGGCAGGTAGATGTGACTATCACCGACAGCTCGATTCTCGAGAACCGCGCAAGCGCTGCTGGGGGCGGCATCCTCTACCAAGGGACGGGCTTTCTCACGTTGACGGACGCCACAGGCACGACATACTCTGAACGCTGGTTAGAGCGAGCCGCACGCTTATGGTCTGCTGACAAAATGCTTTTCCTACGTCCGACAGGTGGTGGTTCGTCAACCTCGAAGCTCGCTATACTCCGTGGCAACAGCGCTGGTACGTCCCTTTGAGCTGTAGGTGGCACCAACTTCTTCGTGTCTGTAGCTGCAGCTAGCACTGACGAATCACTGCGCGCGCTCAGTGTCCGGCGCCGGTATCCAGATCACAGACTCGACTGTGACTGTCACGGGTGGTCGAGTTCAAGACGGCGTTGCAGGCGCAGATGGCGGTGGTGGTATAGCGATCGCGGGAAGCACCGTGAAGCTTTCGAGTCTTGCGATCACGGTAAACAGTGCGCTGCTGTCGAGGGGTGGGGGGATGGCTATCACCGGCTCAACTGTGGAGTGCATCGGAGGCATCGCAGTCAGCGCGAACACTGCGCTGAGCGGGGGCGGCATCTCGTTGAGCGACTCGACATTCCGCGGCAACAACTTTGCAACCGTCAGCGCCAACATCGCGACGGATACCGGCGGAGGTTGGTTCATGCAAGGCGTTGCAGCGTTGGCTGACGTTACCACCAGTGGTTGCTCTGCTTCGCGTGGCGGCGGCGCGTACCTCTTCAACGCGGATGTGAACTTTCGGACTGCCGTGTTCGACAGTTGCACGGCAAAGCTCTATGGCGGCGGGGTGTTCACCACGAACAGCAACATCACCGCGCCAACGGGTGTCGCCGTCAAGAACACTTCTGCCGCGAACGGAGGTGGCGTACATGCTGTGTCGAGTACCATCTCTGGGTCGCTGCTGGTCGTCGGCTGCATGGCGACAGAAACAGGTGGCGGCATGCGTCTCGAAGGTGTCACGTCACTCTCGGGAGTTGGAATTGGCGCGTGCCGCGCCAAGCTCGGAGGCGCGATCGCGACTATCAGCGCGGAAGTGGCAATGCAATTCGTCATGATAAACGGATCGACAGCGCTGGAGCAAGGAGGCGGGATGTACGCAAGGGACTCGAACATTGCGCTCCGAGACACTGTGCTTGGGAACCACTCCAGCGAGAGTCTCGGCGGCGCTATGATGCTCGTGAACTCCAAGGTGACTCACAGCAACGTGACTGTGAGCAGCTCGGTCGCAAGAGCCGACGGTGGGGGCGTGTACTTGTCCGGCAGCTCACTGATCGCGCTCGAAGGGTCGAGTGGGCTCTCTTCACTTACGGGGAACAGAGCGGGCAACAGCGGCGGGAACATCTTTTGTACGGCGACATGCTCACTGCAAGGATTCAACGTTTCCGGTGGCTGGGCGGTGCTTGGCGGTGGCGCAGCGTTCTACTCCGCCGCCGCAACAGTCCAGTCCGTTGTGATCGCGAAGAACAACGCGTCCACCTTGGGTGGCGGGGTGTACATCACGGCGTCTTCAGCCATTGGCTTCACGAGCGCGGTGATCTCGCAGAACGCTGCCCAGATCAGCGGCGGCGGCATCGCGATTCAAGAATCTACTCTCCAGCACGCCGGGCTGAACGTTACACTGAACTCAGCGCCAAAGGGAGGCGGCGTGTTCGTGTCTGGTGCCGTGGAGATGCGAGAAGTTGCAACAGCGAATAGTGCGACGCCGTGCGTCGTTGCAGACAATGTGGTGACGGGTGCTGCTGGTGTCGCCGCCGGAATGTTCGTTGAGCCTGGCAGCCAACTGAACGCCTCCATGTTCGCGTTCTCTGGCGGGAGAGCCACCACTGGAGGCGGAATACTCGTGAAGGGCGGCACCTTGAGACTGTCGAGCTCTACGGTCTACAACAATGTGGCTCAAGGATACGGCGGAGGGATCTTCATCGACACCAATAGCGGTCTGACGCTGCTCAACTGCTCCGTCTACAGCAACACTGCGTTTCAGCTCGGAGGCGGCATCGCTTCAAGTGGCGCACCGGGGATGATGAACAGCGTGAAAATGGAAGACTGTCGGGTGTATTCCAACCGCGCTGTCGAGTCCGGCGGGGGCATCGTTCTGTCGCGCACCGACCTCACTGGGCGAAACAACGAGGTTTCGGGGAACTACATACGCAACGACGCTGGCGGCGGACTCGCGGCTCTCACAGAAGGAAGCATCGAGATTCGCGGCTGGAGCTTTGTCGACAACATGGTCGGGTCAGGGAAGGTTGTGCGCGGAACTGCGCTCTCATTCGCTGGAGGCGCCAAAGTGGTGATCGCCAACTCGAGCATCCTCAGCAACCCAAGCGCGACGTTGGCGACGATGGGCGGCCTGATCTACATGAAGAACGCAGACACGAGCGTACAAGTGGTCAACTCGACACTGTCCGACGGCCAGGCGTTCTCGGGGGGTCTCATCTACTCGGAAGATGCGTTTGTATCCATCCTCAACTGCAGCCTCCTGAACGGCTGGGCCGACAACTTTGGTGGAGGCATCTTCGCGCAGAACTCACGTGTTGAGGTTCGCGACTCGCTGATGGAGGGCAACATCGCTTATTACGATGGCGGAGGGGTCTTCATCCGCTCTGGAGGATCTCTGGCAATGAGCAACGTGCAAGTGAACGCAAACTTGTGCCAAGACCGCGGCGGAGCGCTCTTCGTCGCCCCGGGCGCCAGTGTCGCGTGCGACATTGCTGATACGCAGTTCACGGCCAACCGCAACTTTGGGCTCGGCTCGGCGATCTTCCTTGGCCGCAAGAACGCAATCACGATGAAGCGATGCGAAGTGCGAAACAACGGCGACGTTTACAACGAGGGCGGGACTCTGTACGCCGTGGACGCTACCGTGAACATCGACACCACGATTTTCGAGTCCAACTACGCGTTGAAGGGCGGTGCGATCGAGATCAGCCGTGACGCTGTCCTCGCGATTCGAAATGCGACGCTGCGCAACAACTCGGCGGGCGTCTGGGGCGGCGCGCTCTACACGTCAGTGCGAGCGACGGCGACCTTGAGCAACGTCGTCTTCGATGGCAACCGTGCGACGGAAGGCGGGGCGATCTACAGCATTGGCTCTTCGGTGGTCTCGCTCACAGCCGTGGAAGTGCGTGCGAACTCAGCGCTGAACTTTGGTGGAGGCGCGTCCATGAAAGGTAGTTCGCTGCTACGCGCAACTCAAGTCGCCTTCAGCCTCAATCGCGGGTACACGGGCGGCGCGATCGCACTGGGCGAGAATGCGACGTTGGCGCTGTCAAGCGGCCGTTTTGGGGGCAACTCGGCCAGAGACTTTGGCGGCGCGATCTACATCGACACCATGACGCGCTCCAGCGACAACCTTCTTCGGTGCTCGACATCCGTCTTCGAAAGCAACAACGCGACTGCGGGAGTCGACATCTACTGGGTCTACAGTCCGCGATTCTCCTTCTTCGAATGCGTCGACTCGGCGTCGACTGTGGCAGCGTCCGGGAAGCCACTGGTGAGCACAAGCGCGACTCGGATCTCGGTCGGGTGGTGGCCGCCAGCAGTGACCAGTGGTGTGAGCTTTGGTGTTGCGAGAGTGACGAACAAGTCGCTGATATTGACGCCCCAAGAGAGCGCACTTCAGGAAGTGATGAACAACCGCGAGCTGTCGAGACCAAACGAGGCGGTGCTGTGGCCGACGGTCGTGGTGCGCGACTTTTACGGCGAGATCGCAACCTACGACAACGTGACCAGCTGCACTGCGAAACGTGTAGCCGACGCCGTCGGTGAGGGCAAGAACGAGTCGTTCTATTTCTCGCCTTCAGAAGGCATCGCGGTGAGTGGCGGATACGTTACCTTCAAAGACGCGAAGGTCCTGTCGACGTCGCGCACGGAGCCGTACGTCGTCGGGATCACGTGCAAGCTGGCAAACAACCTGAAACCGTTCGATTCGGTTCGCATTACGGTCGAGCGCTGCAAGACCGGATTCCAGAACATTGAGGGGTACGATCGTCGTGCCTTGGTTCGTAGGCGAATATGTTGCTCGAGTGGCTAACGATGCGTCCGCTATACTTTCATGTGTCTTCTTGTGTGTGTGTCCGTATCAGGGTTTGCGACCCGTGCAAGAAAGGGTACTACAGGTGCGTGTGCGGCCCTTGAATGATCACTCACGTGCGCCTGCTCTTGACGAAGGAGCCTTACAGCCCTTGAATCGTAGTTTGGATGGTCTCAAGTGCTACCTTTGCCCACTCGGAGCCGCGTGTGAACAAGACGACAGTAGTGGCGTGTCTGTCGGTGTGAGTGCGCCGATCCGGGCCGCAGGGTACTACCTCTGGGGTGGTCGCGACTCGTACCTTTCGGAAAGCTGCTCGAAGCCATCGGCCTGGGCACCTGGCGACCCGTGCAAGGACGTGGACGAGCAGAACATCACGAACCGGTTGTTCGCGTGCTCGTCGAAGGAGAACTTTGACAAGTTCTGGAACCGCAAGCGTATCTACGCGTGTCTGTCTGGTAACGAGTACTACCCGTGCGATGTACGTTGTGCGTTGAGCGGGAGCGTTGTGCGCGTACGCGAGTGCTGAGACGAGTGCATCGCGCTCACTTGCGACTTGGCGGATCGGCTGGTTGCGCCAATAGACCTCCTCGGCATGCGTGCAAGAGAAGATCGACGTAACCAGAACGAACGCGCTCGGCACAGAGACGCAGCAGTGTCTCATCGGGTACACTGGCATCATGTGCGCCACATGTGTTCGAGACTACTACAAGGTGGCCAACGGCATGTGCAAGCGTAAGTTCTAGCTGTCTGGCGCACACTCGTCTTCCATCCGGTTCAGCCTCCGAACTTAATGCTAACGACGGTGTCTCGCTGCGTGGCAATGCAGCCTGCTCGGACACGAAGGACCCGGCCGTCGCGCGTGTGGCGAATCTGCTCGCGGTTGTGCCGATCGGTCTCGGCGTCGTCGCGCTCGTGCTCATCACGTACTACTTTTACGACGCCTCGGAGCGCGAAATCATGGAGCACGCGAACGCCGCCAAGAAGTTCCAGATCTACGACGCAGATGCCCGCGCCACGACCCTGCTGCTCGCGGCCAAATTCTTCGTGCAGCAGCGCGCGCGCCAACTCATGCGGCGCATCGGCGAGCGCATCCGCAGACCCGGCACGAGACGCCACCTGTTCGACATTGCGCCGCGGTCGACGCCGATCCCGCCGTTTCGCGCCGAGAAGTTCAAGATCCTGCTCGGCTTCTTCCAGATCTTTGGCGGCTTCAAGAAGGTGTACGAGATCCCGTGGCCAAGCGCGATGAGCCGCCTCGTCGATGTCTTCTCGGTCGCCGACTTCAACCTCGTCGACACAACTGGGATCGAGTGCTTCTTCGTGAAAAACTACTTCAACAACTACCGGTGCGTGCGCGCTGTACATCGGTCCTGGTGTGGGCGTCCGCTGCCCGAGCTCACTCCATGCGTATCCCACGTTGCACCCTCACAGACTCTCCGTTATTGTGGTTGTTGTCCTGCTCACGCTCACGGGGTTCCTGCTCGTGTGGGGAGTGATGCGGTACCGCGTCAAGCTCTCGACGCTCCCACGCCACTGTGTTCGCTGCGGCCTGCCTGTGTTCAAGATGCTCCGGCGCGAAGCGCAGACAGTGACGCGGCGATCGACGCTGCTCCTGAAGCTGCGAGCCGAGCAGGAGATCAAAAAAACTCGTCTTCAGCGACGCAGCTTCTCGACGCGGATGAAAGCGAAAGTGTGGACGCCAGTAGAGTCGAGCATCGACCGCTTCCGTTGCTGGTGGGGGGCGACGCGTGCTGGGAAGCGCATCCACCGCCTCGCCACGTTCATGCAGCTCCCGGCGTCGTCGTCCGAGCACTCTCTGTCGTGCCCGACGTCGCACCACATCCAGAGCGGCGACGTACAGGGAATGGTCGTGCGAAGCAACCTGCGGCTCTGGCGCGCTCGCATCCGGCTGCGCCTCAACTACCAGTCGTACCAGAACAAGTGCATCAAGCTCTTCTTCTGGTTCGAGTGCGCCTCCGATGCAAAGAGCGTGTGTGTGTCCGTCACTGCTTCTGTGGCTGCTCACTACTCTGCGTTTATGGCTGCGTGTGTGTATGTGTGTGTTGATTTGGTTCCCTTGCCCTCAAAGGATCATGCTGCTGTTCTACCCGGAACTCAGCCAGCGCGTGGTCGGGCTGTTCTACTGCGAAGAGATCGGCAATAAATGGTACATGAGCCGCGACAGGAGCCTGAAGTGCTACGAGGGCGACTGGCTGTATTATCTTCCCATGACAGCAGTGCTCGCTGTCGTCTGGGTGATCGGTACGCTTCGTATCGTGTGTGCCATCACGTCGTGCTCGCTGTGCTTCATGCTCTCGTCCTAATCACAACCTCTTCCGCTCCCGCGCACGACGATGGCGGCTCGGAAGGCGTTCCGCTGCTCTTCTGGCTCATTCTCTTCCTCAAGCGTCGCAATGGAGTGGACGAGAAGCTCCTGCTCCTGGACGAGCCCGCGAATGCGCAGCTCAAGAAGCGCCTGCTGGACGAGATGCGCCAAGACCTGGCAAACCGCGGACTCCAGTTTGATGACGAGAAGATCACGATGTTCGAGGAGGACCTCCTCGCGGAGTATCTCTACAACAAGAAGCTCAATGTGCGCTCCGTGATGGCGGAGGCGGAACATGCGACGCGCTCGCGGTGTGTGATTGCTGACATGCTGGTGTTGTATCCGCTTCCACGCAGGAACCGAGTACGGTCGCTCAAGTCGGCTTCATCTACTTCTCCTGTGCGTTCTGGAGCTCGGTACTCGTTTGATGCGATGATTGTGCCCAGTTACTCACACTGTTGCCAAATCGCAGACGGCTCGCGCTTCTGGTGGTTTGAGGTATGGGATCTCGGCCGCAAGCTGCTTCTGAACTGCGTGATCAGCTTGTTGGCCAAGTCGGGGGCGAACCGGATCATCGCAGGGCTTATCGTCTTGTACGCTTGCGTGTTGTTCTGTTGTCGTGTTCATTGGCTGCTTGTCTCGGCGGGGGATTAACACACCGCATTTGCTCGCTCGCCTGCCTGCTTGCATGTGTCTGTCAATCTTCTTTTCAGGCTCGTCTACCTGTCCGTGATGCTCTTCTTCCAACCGTACAAGGAGCCGTCGGACAGCGCGCTTGCCGGCGCAACCCAGATCCAGCTATTCATCACGCTCTTCTGTGAGTTGCTCGTCTACTTCTCTCTCTCTTCCCAGCCTTATACGCTCTCGGGTTCGCGTCTTCGCTACTCGCACGCTAACTTGTGCCCTCTCTGCTCTCCAGGCGGGCTGATCCTGAAAATGGGATCGCAGTACCTCGAACCTGGAGTGACCTCGTTGCTCACGTACGTGGCCTTGACGACGAACATTGCGACGCTGCTTTACGCGATCTTCAGCATCGTGTTCGAGAAGGTCGACGCTGCTCGGAAGCTGCGGAGTCGCGCTCGAGAGGAGCACCGACGAGCCATCCAGCGGCATGTGGTGAAGCTGTGGCGCCGAGCGTACGGATTCGCGCTCACTGTGGTGTATCTTCGGGACACGACCATCCGTCCGATGCCGGTCTGCGTCATCATGGAGCTCGCGCGGCGCGATAAGCTCGAGCGAGAGCGCGAGGCTCTCCGCGTACAGCTGGAGCTCGCGACTGCTGCGATCGGCAACCCGCACGACGTCCAGCGCGGAAGCATCGATGCCGTACGAAGCGAGAGCCAAGTCGATCTGGACCTGTCGGGGGCTGAGAGATAGGATCAGCGCTGTGCGAGTGTCGCTGCAGCTTTCGTGGATCCGATTGCTGCGGCAGGTGCACATGATGCGAGGCGGAGAAAGTGGCCGAACAAGAGGAATGCATTGTTCATGCATACTGAATGCTTCTAGTACTTGATCTTGCCATGAGGGAGTACTCGTATGTACTGTAGCACCCGTACTCAGTCTTGAAGGTGTAGATGCCTAGGATTGTAAATTACTAATTACAATTTGTAATTTGTACATTTTTAAATTCGCGCCAAAACTCCGTGCACGGCAGCAAAAGCCCTCGCCTGCGCCTCTCGCCTCTCGTCCCTCTCGCCACCACCGTCCCCCTCCCCCTCCCTCTTCCC
Organism: [Pythium] brassicae (nom. inval.); assembly: GCA_008271595.1. Lineage (NCBI taxonomy): Eukaryota > Oomycota > Peronosporomycetes > Pythiales > Pythiaceae > Globisporangium > [Pythium] brassicae (nom. inval.). The sequence goes on along the minus strand of SMMQ01001518.1, from coordinate 8,005 downwards.
TTCTCTTCTCTTCTCTGCTCTGCTCTGCTCTGCCTGCCCGCCGCGATGCACATCGAGGAGATCATCCTCGACGGCTTCAAGTCGTACGCCACGCGCACGGTCGTGAGCGGCTTCGACCCGCGCTTCAACGCCATCACGGGGCTCAACGGCAGCGGCAAGTCGAACGTGCTGGACGCGATCTGCTTCGTGCTCGGCATCACGAACCTGTCGCAAGTGCGCGCCGCGAACCTGCAGGAGCTCGTGTACAAGCAGGGCCAGGCGGGCGTGACGAAGGCGAGCGTGACGATCGTGTTCAACAACCAGGACGCCCGGAGCTCGCCGGTCGGGTACGAACAGTACGAGCAGATCTCAGTGGCGCGGCAGGTCGTGATCGGCGGCCGCAACAAGTACCTGATCAACGGGCACACGGCACAAGTGAGCCAGGTGCAGAACCTCTTCCACTCGGTGCAGCTGAACGTGAACAACCCGCACTTTCTCATCATGCAGGGCCGGATCACCAAGGTGCTCAACATGAAGCCGCCAGAGATCCTCGGGCTCATCGAGGAGGCCGCGGGCACGCGCATGTACGAGAACAAGAAGCAGGCGGCGCTCAAGACGATGCTCAAGAAGGAGAAGAAAGTGGACGAGATCAACGCGATCCTCGCGGACGAGATCACGCCGACGCTTGAGAAGCTGCGCGCCGAGAAGACGCACTACCTCAAGTGGGCGGCGAACAACACCGAGATGGAGCGCCTCGCGCGCTTCTGCGTCGCGTTCGACTTCCAGAAAGCGCGCGACGCGCTCGAGAACACGGCGCACACGGTCGCGCGCATGCAGCAGGCGCAGCAGGACGCCGCGGACCAGGAGATGCAGCTCGCGGCCGCGGGCGACGAGGCCGCGCGCGAGGCCGCCGCGCTGCAGGCGCGCCGCGAGAAGGAGATGGGCCGCGAGTTCCAGAAGCTCAAGGACGACGTCGACAAGATCGAGAAGGAGCGCGTCAAGTTCACGACCAAGCTCGCGCACTGCCAGTCGTCGGTCGAGGCGCAGGCCCGTGCCGAGGCGGCGGGCGCCGCGCAGCGCGCCGAGGCCGCGCAGAGCACGGCCAAGCTCGCAGCGGACGTCGCGGCCGCGCGGCAGAGCGTGGCGCAGTTCGAGGCCCGGTTCGCCGCGAAGGAGGCCGAGTCGAAGGAGTGCCAGCGGCAGATCCAGGCCCTGAACGCCGGCATGGAGCAGAGCGGCGACGGCGACGCGTCGCTCTCGGAGCGGCTCGCGGCCAAGCAGCGCGAGCTGCAGGAGACCGGCACGGCCGTGAAGCAAACCAACATGAAGCTCAAGCACCTCGAGGAGACGATCCGGCAGAAGCGCCAGCAGCTGCAGCTGACCAAGGACACGACCCAGAGCCTCGACCGCGAGCGCGCGCAGACCGTGCGCGAGCTCGAGGGCATGCGCCGCAGCCTCGGCGAGTTCACGGACCGCTTCGACCCGCGCGAGGAGCAGCGGCTGCAGGACGAGGTCAAGGCGCTGCAGCTCAAGATCGTGGCCTGCGAGCGCGAGGTGGACGACGCGTCGCACGGGCTCTCGTCGCGCCTCGACTTCAAGTACACGGACCCGCACCGCAACTTCCAGCGCGAGAGCGTCAAGGGCGTGCTCGCGAAGCTCGTGGAGACTAAGCACGAGTGGTCGGCGCTTGCGCTCGAGATCGCCGCCGGCGGCAAGCTGTACCAGATCGTCGTGGACAACGAGAAGATAGCGAAGGACATTCTCAAGTTCGGGCGCCTCATGAACCGCGTGACGATCATCCCGCTCAACCGCATCTCGCGCCGCACGGTCGAGCCGTACAAGGTCCAGAAAGCCCGTCAGGTGGCCGCGCAGTACGGGGGCAAGGTCTGGGAAGCCATGGAGCTGATCCACTTTGACCACGCGGTGCGGCCTGCGATCGAGTACGCGTTCGGGTCGTCGATCATCTGCGAGACGAGCGAGATCGCCAAGAACGTGACGTTCCACAAGGACATCAAGGTGCGCACCGTGACGCTCGACGGCGACTCGTACGACCCGGCCGGGACGCTCCAGGGCGGCTCGGCGCCGTCGAGCGGCGCGCCGATCCTGCTCAAGCTCCACCACCTGATCACGAGCACGCGCGCGCTGGGCGACCTGCGTCACGAGTACGACGGAGTCTGCCGCGCGCTGGACGCGATGAAGCAGGTACGTACGTGTCGTGGCACCGATCGCCCGTCTCTCCTAGCGACTGTAGTGGTGGGGGACCCAACAGCCGACTCACGCGTGCTGGGATCGTTGCGTGTCAGGACGGCGACCGCTTCCGCAAGATGAACCAGCAGGTCGAGCTGAAGGAGCACGAGCTGCGCCTGCTCGATGAGCGCATCGCCGACAGCGCGTACGCGCAGCTGGAGCGCTTCGTGGCCGAGTCGGCGGAGCAGCTCGAGGAAGGGAAGGCGCTCTTGGTCGCGAAGAACGACGCGGTGGCGCAGCTCACGAGCGAGGTGGCGCGCCTCGAAGCCGACATCACCAACATGAAGCAGTCACGGCAGTCGAAGATCGGCGTGCTCGAGGAGCGCTTCGCGGTCTCGAAGAAGGAGCTCCAGCAGCTCGGCGCGCAGCGGAAAGCTGCGGAGCAGGCGCTGTCGGAGCTGGTGCTCGAGGCCGAGTCGGCGGAGCAGGACCTCGAAGGTGCGGACGAGAGTGTGGCGGGGATCCAGAAGGAGATCGCGGCGCTGCGCAAGGAAGAGAAGAAGCTCGAGGACAAGGTGGCCGAGATCCAGCGCACGTACACGGCGGCGTCGAGCAAGCTGGAGGAGCGCCGCAGTCACTTGAATCTGTACGACCAGCAGCTCAAGGACCTCATATCCAAGCAGAGCGAGCTGGCGAAGCAGAAGAGCCTACTGGAGATTGAGCGCAAGAAGACCGAGCACAAGATCACGCGGCTGCTGAAAGACGAGAGCGAGGCGAAGCACATTGTGAAGAAGCTCGAGAAAGCGCACCCGTGGATCGAGACGGAGAAGGAGTTCTTCGGCCGCGAGCACACGGACTACGACTTTCAGCGCCGCGACCCCGCGAGCGCGACCCGCCGGCTCTTGGAGCTCAAGGAGACGCAGGGTGCGCTGTCGAAGAAGATCAACAAGAAGGTCATGGGCATGATCGAGAAGGCGGAGCAGGAGTACCAGGGGCTGATGAACAAGCGCCAGATCATCGAGAACGACAAGGAGAAGATCACGTCCGTGATCAAGGAGCTCGACACGAAGAAGAACGAAGCGCTCGAGACGACGTGGGTCAAGGTCACGAAGGACTTTGGCTCGATCTTCGGCACCTTGCTGCCGGGCACGACCGCCAAGCTCGAGCCTCCGACGAACGGTGCGTTGCGTGTGCTTGGGTGGTGGGTTGTGGCGTGGCTGTCGAGTGCGTGTCTATAATACTCAGCGCACTGTGCTCCTCTCTCTCTCTCTCTCTCTCTCTTGGCTCGTCCTGCTCTTTTCAACAGGCACGATCCTGGACGGGCTCCAAGTCTGCGTTGCCTTCGGCGGCGTGTGGAAGGAGAGTCTGACGGAGCTGAGCGGCGGCCAGCGCTCGCTGCTCGCGCTGTCGCTCATCCTGTCGCTGCTGCTTTTCAAGCCGGCGCCCATGTACATCCTGGACGAAGTCGACGCTGCGCTCGACCTCTCGCACACGCAGAACATCGGGCAGATGATCCGCTCGCACTTTTCGCACTCGCAGTTCATCGTCGTGTCGCTCAAGGAGGGCATGTTCAACAACGCGAACGTCGTGTTCCGCACCAAGTTCGTGGACGGCGTCTCGACGGTCTCGCGCACGGTGCCTTCCAAGTCCAAGAGATAGAGCAGCGCACTTGACGGACAGCCACGCACGCAGGCAGGTAGGCGGTCGAGTGCCAGCAATGCGTGTGAAACGAACTCGAGGGTATGCGTGGACAATGTATTCCGCTCTCTCAGGGTTGAGGGAGGCTCCACCACTCGCCCACCGCACGACTTCATCCTGTCCGCGTCTTTGCAAGCTCGTACATTTATCTAACGAGTTCTCGCTCCAGAACACGAACGTCGCGTCCATCCCGGACTGGGTGGCCGAACTTGCGAGCCCGAACCTTCGGCTTTGCGCGTTCGGCACTCCAGTGTGCGCGGACGTGAGCCATGTGGCGAAGTACCCGGAGTTTCTGTGGTGCGAGGAAGTGATCTACTGACGTTTCTGCATCAATGGCATCGCACCAAGCACGTGCGATGGATGCTCCCATAGCGGCATTGATATACCACTTGATTCAGTCCACGAGTCTCTCGCCTCCCTGCGTTGCTGTCGAGCTGTAGTGCACGAATGACGTCCAGGCGACCGACATGTTCGAACTCACTCTCGGCTCTATAGAATCGACGCCACCAGTGGTGGTATCTTTGATATCACGAATCACTGGTGTGCTGTAGTACGTACAAGTATCTTCACAAACAGTCGTCGAGATGTCGAGCTTGTCGTGGAGCTGGCAATGATGACACTACATGAACAGTCGAAGGTGGATACGACGACGACGACGACGGATTGGACAGCGTACAGCGAAAGAGAGAGAGGGAGAGAGATACTGTAGATAGATGTCTTGACTGTCTCGCCACGCTGACAAATAGTGTGTGCGTGAGAGAGAGAAAGATGAAAGCTGGCGTGACGTGACCGCCCTCGGCATGCCGTCCCTCACTCGCTCCATCTCACGAAGCTTCTCGCGCCGTCACAGCCACCACCGCTGTCATCGCCGCTTACGGCAGCACCTTGAAACCACGGTGCTTGGCCGTCTCGATCGCCTGGCCGTGTTCGAGACCCAGGTAGTTCGTCATGAGCTTGTTCACGTACGTGTTCTCGTGCACGCCGCGGCACATCTGCTCGAACGCGATCGGGCCCTTGCAGTACAGGTTCACGTCCGTGCCCACGTGGCCGATCGTCGTCCATCCGATGCCCGCCGGCTTGCTCACCACGTGGCCCAGCTCGATCATGACGTCGTTCAGGTCGCGCGTCTTGTCCACCGCCTTGGCGATCTCGGCCTGGAGCTTCACCGTGTCGACATCTGCCAGCGCCGTCACGTTCGTGTACGTCTTGAGCAGGTCCGTCGACGAGTTGAGGATGCTCGCCTTGCACGTGTCGTTCTTGCCCGCCGCGCAGTCTTCCGTCTTCCACACCGCGCCGAGCTTCGCCGCCATCGCCTCCGTTGACATCGTCTGCTTCTGCAGCGCCGTCGGGGACCACACGTACGGCGAGTCGCGGCCGAGCGTGAGACCGCCGGTGCCGTGGTCAGCCGCCGACACGAACGCCGTGTTCGGGGACCGCTCGAGGAAGTCGTTCACGACCGCGAAGGACTCGTCGAACGTGATGGCCTCCCTCGCCATTGTGCCCGGGTCGTTCGAGTGGGCGGCGTGGTCCACGCGCGAGCCCTCGATCATGAGGAAGAAGCCGTTCTTCTTGGCCTGCGCGTTGTTCTTGAGGATCGAGAGGATGGTGTCCACCATCTCCGGCAGGCTCGGCTCCCGCGCGCTGTTCTGCTGGTTGCCGCCCTGCTCGCGCACGCGGTCGACCTCGTATGACATGTGGCTCTTGTGGAAGAGCCCAAAGACGCGCAGGTTGCCCGTCGCCTCGTTCTTCGTCTTGTAGTCCACGAGCTGCTGGTAGTTCTTCACGACCGTGTAGCCCGCGCCCGTGAGCTCCGCGAGCATGGACTCGTTGAAGTGGCGCATCCCGCCGCCGAGCATGAAGTCCAGGTTCTTGTTCTTGGTGTACTGGCGCGCGATCTCGTCTTCCTCATCGCGTTGGGTGACGTGCGACGCGAACGACGCCGGCGTGGCGTGTGTCACGCGGCTCGTGACGATCATACCCGTGATCATGCCGCGCGCCTTGGCGGCCTCGAGCACCGTGCCGAGCGGCTGCCTGTAGTGGTCCATGCCGATGGCCTCATCGTACGTCTTGTAGCCCGTGGAGTAGGCCGTGGCCGAGGACGCTGAGTCGGTGATGTACGACGTCGACGAGTGCGTCTGGATCGTTCCCGCGAGGTACGGGTCGATGTGCAGGCGCTGCTTGAGCGTCGGGTCCTGCACCGTGCGCGCGAGCGCGAAGACGTTGGGCCCCGTGCCGTCCGGAATCATCATGATGAGGCTGCGGGCGTCACCGCGCGCTTCGTCAAAGCCGTACGGGTAGTCGAGCGTCTTGTACTCGAACTTGGTAGCGGCGCTCACGAGCGCGGCGGTAGGCAGGAGCGCCGCGAGGACCGCGGAGAAGATCTTGACCATCTTTGCTAGCTAGCTGATCGGGTCCGTTGGTTGGTTGGCTGCCTTGAGAATGTGGGCGTCCGAGCAAGAGCAAGCGAGTTCCGAAGTGAGAGGCTCTCTCTCTCTCTGTCTCGGAACTGCTCGATGGATGGCAAGGTGTCAAGTCAACGTCGGTATCGATCGAGTGGACGATGACGCTTTTCGCGTGTGCTGTGCATTCAGAATCTGTCGCTTCCTCCTTCCTTCCCGAAAGCGTGCGGGTGTTGGGATGTGCTCTATCATCAAGTCACCCGAACGGCAAAAGCGACACGGCGGGAGGAAAGACCTGGGCGCCGTAGCCAGGGGGCTCTTGTGCTTGAGGGATGTTGCAGGTAGCCGGAGGTGCTTGAAGCGGGACGTCAACCATCCTGTGAGCTGAGATTCGCACTCGGAGTCAGATGGCTGGAGATTCATCGATTAGCGTGTGGGTCCCACTCTTGTCCAAAGTGATTAAGAATCGGGGGGAGTTTAGGACTGGATGTTGGCGAGTCGAGTCTGGAGTTCCTTTCGGCAATTATGCTGCGGAGGATTTGTGTTTTTGACTAAATTTAATTTGGAGTGCCTGTTTTAGTTTCGAGCGATTGGAGCCTGCTTCTTGCATTTCTTCTTGTGATTCAACTGAAATATCTCTGAACAACTTGCAGGAGAACAGATCGAATACCTCTTCACAGTGTAATAACTTGCAGAACATCAACTATTTTCGATATGCATGCAACCAACAGAAGAAGGAGGCTTCATCGGATCGTCTTTCCGGATTCCTCACGACTTTTGAATCTCTCTCTTGCGAGGAAAACCGAGCACCCTCCACAGTACACGCGCTGCACTCATTCCATTGCCGCCACTTTCAGAGTTCCGAGCTGGATGGTTTCGTTTGGTCTTTGGCCTTTGCCCCCCTCCCCCACACGCCCACACGGCGTCGACCCCGGCCTCTGCTCACAACCTCGACGTCGAACTCGCCTCGGTGGAGATGCCAATCTCATACTGCGATGTCTATCTTGTTAAGACCCCCCCCCCCTCCATCGTATGTTGTAAGTACATCAACGAGCACACAAACACTGTAATCCTCAGTTTCGAGATCAAGGCAAGCACCGCAAGGCTTTCACAAGCATTAGTACAAACTGAGCAAGCAGATTGGTCCTCCGCGCCTGCAGGTCGTGTGTAGACATCACATCTGGTCTGGACTTGACACGTGACGCACGCTCGACGAGCGATGAGATTGACGAGAATCTTGTGAGATTCCACCGAGTTCAGTTCCGCTTGGGGTGGCGTCCCCAACGCAGACAGGTGGACACACAAGTACCGGGAATCTCAGGCGTGTCAAACCTTTCGCTTGCGCACAAAGTCTCTCAATCTCTCTGACTCTCTCCTCTCAAAACAGCCCCGCTGTGAGCCACGCTCATTGTACCGCGCGCATCATTGACCCTAGTTTAGAACCCAAGACAAACAAGTCGACCGAACGTGGCCCACGAACTCCAGCGTCCATGCTCTCAAGAAATTGCACGTACAGTAACAGGCTAAAGCTGGTAGAGACCTCATTGAATTGATACACTTGATATCGATAAGCCATTGACGATGACTTTGCAGATCACAGCACACACAAGTCGCTTTGCACGAAGCCAGGTGTCAAGTCCAGACTAGGTGTCAAGTCCAGACCAGATGTGATGTCTACACACGACCTGCAGGCGCGGAGGACCAATCTGCTTGCTCAGTTTGTACTAATGCTTGTGAAAGCC
>SMMQ01001511.1:12557-31147 GCA_008271595.1 [Pythium] brassicae (nom. inval.) | reverse complement strand
CGATTGTAACAAAATGAGTCGCAGTCACTCCTCCCACTCGTTCGAGAGCTTCCCGCTCTCTCTCTCTCTCTCTCTCTCTCTCTCTCTCTCTCTCTGTATACCTGTATCCCTTTGCTCACTTCACCCACTCACAAGCTGACCTACTGCTTTGATGTATGAATTCAGTGAGCAGTTTGTGCGTGTGCTTCATAGGATGACCACCAGTGTTCTTGCAATTGCTCGGGAGTGTTTGCCACGCTGCGCATCGTGATGCCTACTTCCGAGGACGATTCAGTCGTGAACAGCGCCAGCGACTCGCTCCTTCAGTCCATCAAATAGGAGGCAACCGTCGACCTGGCGTCTGATGAACAACCGCATTGAATGAGAGCTGGTGACAGTTGATCACTTGTCTGCATCACTCACTCGCTCCAGTGAGCAGCCGTCGAGTCATCGTGCTTTGGCTCGAGCTTCTCTCCAGCAGCTGCTTCGTTCTCGACTCGGTCTGCGCTGCTCTCTTCGTGTGCTTGGACGAGGATCGCGGCGACAAGCGCATTGTGCAGCTCCACTGCTCCAAACACACACACGCACACAGCAACGACACGAGCCATTGTCTCATTCAGTTTCCGTCGTGAACGATGGCCACCTCGAGAGCGCATCCACACCGCCATCGTTCAAGTACCACACGACGTACCCATGTCCGCATCCAGCACGTCGTCCATCACGTCCTCGAACTCGCGCCGCGAGAGCTCCGCGACCAGAAACTGCTGCAGCGCGCGCCAGTAGCGCGTCCACACGGTGCGCGTCGCCGGGTGGCGGTGCGAGAATTCCTGGAAGAGCTGGAGCTTGAGGCGGCGCGCGTGGCGCGGCTCCGGTGGGGTGCTGTTGCTGTCGAGCACCATCGTCAGTGTGGACATTTTCGACCAATCACTTTCATTTGAACTGTGAGTTTCGGCCAATAAGCGAAAGACAAACATCAATTTAGTGCGATGACACCAGCAGCAAACCCCGCTCACGTCGAGGCGCGGCTGCGCGCATTCTACGCGCGCCACAACCCGGGCAACGACCAGAACATGTAAGCGCGGCCAACGTGCAGTAGTGCACTTCGCCCAGCCGCTCGTACGTCGCGTCCTCATTTTTCGTATTCACTGGGGGAGCGACGCGCAGCGCGGAGATCGTGCGCAGATTCGCTGGTCGGGAGCTGGAGCTGAGCGCGAAGCTCAAGAAGAAGTACGGCGAAGACCCGGAGCTGCTGGCGGTCCCCGACGCCGACACCGGCAACGCAGCCGCGTCTTCCGATGCGCGGCCTGCCGCTCGTGCGGCTGCAGTCGCCGCCTACGAGCGCGGCTTCGCGCCGTTCCGAGCGCCAGTGCCCACAACCTCGTCGCTCGACTTCCGCTCCGAAAGCTTTGACCCGCTGCGCGCACTGCTGAGCGCGAACGCGCTGCCGGGTCTCGAGCGCACGCAGCCGCTCGATCATCTGCTCAAGTGCCGGCATTTGGTAGGCGGGTGCCACTGCGGTGGTGGTGGACTCGCTTCGTGGATTGCTCGACGCGTGACGCACGTGCGTGTGATCGTCTCGTGGCAGCTGCCCGAGTCGGATCCGCATTACCAAAAGCTCGTGGTCCACGTCAAGAAGAGCGCTGCAGGGGACGCCGGCGCTTCCTCCAAAGCAGCCGCGGCCAAGAGGAACGATGCAGTGCCGACGCTCTTCGAACGCCTGGCAGGTATGTGTGAGTGTATGCATACCGGTACTGATACCGTACTTGGTAGTGATACCGACACGTTATGTGTGTGACGACGGTGGTGGTGCGGGGACGTAGATACGTACATGGACGGCCCGTTCACCGTGCTGCGGCGCTGCTTTCTCGAGCGCCGGCGCGTGGTCGTGGTTGTGCGTCGCGTCAACAGCATCCGCGGCACGTGCGCGGGGTACCTCAAGGCGTTCGACAAGCACATGAACCTGGTGCTGCTCGACGTCGATGAGCGCTACGTGACGCCCGAGGCGCACGCCCAGCGGCTCCGCGACGTGCGCGACGGCCGCCTCGCGCCGAACGACGCGCTCTTTTCGGTGGCGGCGCCGGGCCGCAACCGCCGGTTCACGAGCCGCCAGCACGCCAAGCAGCTCTTCATCCGCGGCGACAACGTCGTGATGGTGTTTGAGGCGCGCGAGCGTCGCGGCGGCGCATAAGAGAGAGAGAGTGTGTGGGTAATGAATGGGACGGAAGTGCATTGCGTTATAAAGTTAAAAAGAGTCGGCCAGCGGAGCTCGTGCCGCCTTTGTTCGTGAACACGGGCGACACCCCTCCCCCCTCCCCTCCCGCCAGCGTTTTCGAGGGGGTGAGTGACGACAGCGCCCCGCTCAGTTCACTGCGGGCTCGACCGCGTACTTCTGGAGCATGCGCTTCTCGTACGCTGTCGTGCCGAGCACGAGCGTGAGCATGACGACGAACGTGACGAAGACGCCAAAGAAGATCCAGAGCGCCGTGGACGAGTCGTCGGTCTCGACCACCGCGTGGATGCAGAGCGCGAAGAGGATCCCCGTGAGCACGTACACACCGACGAGGCAAAGCGGGATGAGCAGCAGGTCGAGCGCCGAGTTGCCGCAGCAGAGCACGCGGTACTTCGACTTGGGCTGCGCCTTCTTGTGCGGCTTCACTTCCGTCATGGCCACGTCGGCGGCGGAGACCGCGGGGTCCGCAGCCGCGGCGGCGGTGGTGTCAACCTCTGGTGCAGGAGCAGCAGCAGGAGCAGCGGGAGCAGCGGCGACGTCGAGCGCGGACATGCTGTGTGACGGTGTGAGGTGTGCTGAGACGAGGGTGAATTGGCGAATGGCGCGGCACTTTGGCTCTTTTTGCTCTTTTTTGTGGGTGTGCTGTATTATGAGCATAGAGACAAAATAGAGGTAAAACAAAACGGACGGTTTCGTATTTGACCGAATTTGTACTGTCGTGCCAGTAAATGCATGTCGGGGGAAGTGCGAGGTAAGTACTGATATAACGATTTCGAAATAATTAAAAAAATGCTCTCTATAAATCGTTTGCTTCTTCATGGGATCTTTCACAACCAAGTTCGCCTGCCACAGTCGCGTCACGAGAGCACAAGAGGACGAGAAGAAGGGGGCGAGAAGAGTCCTCCCTCCTCCTTCCCTCCCCTCCTCCCCTCGGAGCGCGCAGCATGAGCGGCAGCCAGCAGCAGCAGCTGCCGGCGGCGGCGGCCAAACAGGCGCGGCTCCTACGCCAGGCGAGCGTGCTGCACGAGCTGCAGGAGAGCCAGGAGAAGGACTCGCTCGTCTCTCGCTACGCGCGGATCATGGTGCGTTTGTTTGTCTTGTATACCGCCGCCTGCGACTCTCCCTTCCTCCCCCCTTCCCCCTCCCCCCTCCCCCTCACACGCGTGCCGCCATAGGCGGAGCTCGCGGCGCTCTGCCGCGACCGCAGCAACGTGATCACGGCCGACTCGCTCGCGTTCTTCGCAAGCGGCGCGCGCGCCGAGCCCGTGCGGCTCGAGCGCGAGCCGGAGCGCGCGGGCGACGCGGCGAAAGGTGGCAAGCAGCAGGACGAGCAGCTGAGCGCGGACGCAGCGCGGCGCCAGCGCGTTGAGGAGCTCACGCGCTTCTTCATGGAGGCCAAGTCGGACATTGACTTTGCGCTCGGCGCCGGCCGCGAGTTCCGCGACGCAAAAGACCGAGACGGCGCCGCCGCCGCCGCCGCCGAGAGCGAGCGCGACGACGAGCGCGAGGCCGAGACCGGCGACAACGACGACGACGACAAAGGCGACAAGGGCGACGACGCGGACCCGGCGAAGCTGCGCGCGCGCATGCACGGCCGCCTGCTGCGCGAGCCGGTGGACGCGCGCGTGTACACGCCGCTGCTGAGCCAGATCCGCGAGCAGGACCCGGCGCTGTACGGCGCCGTGTTGTGCCACCCGCTCGTCACGGGCGTCGACCCGAAGAAGGACAAGCGCAAGAAGAAGAAGCGCAAAGAGCGCAAAGAGAAAAGCAGCAGCAGCAGCAGTGGGGGCGGCGGTGGCAGTGGCAGCAGTCAGCACGCGGCGCTGGGAGCGAGTGCGCCATCGATGCTCGTGCCGGACTTTGCCGCCGAACCGCTCGGGGGCGACGACATGGCGCTCAATACGAGCCGGCTCGTCGCGAAGGCGATCGCCGACGGATCCATCCAGGCGCTCGTGCTCGCGACCAAGCTCGTGCTGTCGGCAGTCACCGCGTCGACAGCGTCGACAGACCCAACGAGCCTCGTGTTCCCGCTGGCGTCCCACCTCCGCGTGCTTCGCGGAGAGAAGGCGCCCGAGTACCCGCCGAAGCCGTCGGTCGCTGGGAGTACGCTGGCAGTGTCCAACGAGCCGACGACGCCGCCAAAGAGCGACCGCGCGGCGTCGCACGACACGGCGACGAGCGACGACGCGGGGGCGTCGGCGGCAGGGGGCGGCGCGACGCCGTCAGCGCTCATGGACTTGGACGCGGCCAGCGCGAACTCGTTGGCGAAGTTGCGCGCGCGACTGAGCCGCTTTGGAGACGACGACGAGGACGACGACGACGACGACGAGGAGGAGGACGACGAGGACGCGCGCGGCGACGACAGCGGCAGCATCGGCGAAGAGGGCGTGGACGAAGACGCGCTGATGGCGCGCGCGATCGCGCTGTCGCTGTCGCCGGAGCTGAGCCTGCGCGAGCAGAGCGAAGAGACGAGCCCGATCTCGATCGGCGACGCGGCGATGGCCGGCGACGAGGACGTGGTAGTGGCAGCGAAACCGCGGCCCGCGCCGTTCTCGCCGGAGGAGATGCTGGGCCTCGGTCCGTTCGAGCTCCCAGACGGCGCGTCGCTGTACGTCGATGGCGTCACGGTCGCGATGGCGCTCGTGACGCAGACAAGCAAGCTGTGCCTCGAGTTTCTCGAGAGCTGCCGGAAGGGCGTGCTGCCGAGCGGCTCAGCCGTGCAGCCCCACCCGCTCACGTTCATGCTTGTGAACTCGGTGCTTGCGGACCTGAGCGCGTCGAGCATCGCGACAGCAGCAGCGCAGCCGCCGCAGACTGGCGGTTCGTTCGGGGCGGCAAAGTGGCGGCTGTTCACTGCGTGCTCGCTGCTGTCGCTGTTCCGCGTGCTCGAAGCGCACTTCTTCCACGTCGAAGTGGCGGGCACTGCGCCTGCGTCTGTCGGTCTCGGCCACATCCCCAAGCCGCCTGGGACGAAGAAGACGGAGGAGACGCCCGACGACGCCAAGCCGGCACGCAGCGGCAACCCGCTGCTCGCGAGTCTGCGCGCGCTGGTCACGCGCCACATGGAGAGCGACGCCGCGTCGACAGGAGACGCAGTGTCGGATGTGGTCGGGAGCGTCGTCTTTGTGCCGCCAGAGAAGTGCGCGACCGCGGACGTTGAGCGCGTCGCATCGTTCTACGCGGCGCGCGTGCGCGAGCAAGCCGCCGCGGCGTGGGTGCGCGCCATCGCGCACTTCTACCCAAGCCAGCAAGAGCGGCACCACGTGCTGACGGCAAAGCTCGCCGAGTGCCAGCGCCTCGTCGCGAACGGTGGCGGCGGTGCGGCGACGGCGCGTCTCGAGTGGAAGTTTATTCAACTGGATCTTCTGTGCGCGCGCCTTGCGCTGCCCGACATGGCGCAGCTCTTCGTGCCGCCGTGCACTGACGTTGTCGAGCACGGCCACGACAGTCCGTTCGCCGGCACGAGCGGCAGCGGCAGTCAGCGTCGGGACGACGAGAGCGCGCAGCCGATCGACGACGGCGTGCTGCAGAACGCGGCGTCGAAGACGGGCAAGATCCGGGCGAAGTGGAGCCCCGGAATCATCCGCGCGTCGCTCGAGGCAGGCTCGCTCTCGTCGCGCTGCCTGCTCGATTACCTGACAGAGCACGCGCCGCCGGGGCTCCTCGAGTCGACCGGCGTGTCGACTGTCGTGATCAGCGACGACGCGCGGCACCTGGACCTGCTCGCGTCGGCGTACGAGCAGATGTGGGACCTCGGCCGCAAGCTCGAGCGCGAAGCGCTCGACAGCGTCAACCAGCTGCCGCACTTGATCGACCTGCTGCGCGAGAGCGTGCTGTCGGACGCGTGGACGAGCGTGCTGTCGTTCCCCGAGAGCTTGGAGCTGGTGCACGCGCCGCTGCTTCCGCTGCTCGAGAGCGCGTCGCGCCCGCCGGGGCTGAACGCGCGCGTGCTCTTGCTGCGCGCGCTCCAGGACCTGATGGTGCAGCGCCTTGGGGGCTCGCGGGGCGACGAGCCGCCCGCGCTCGAGTTTGACCCGTCGCGATGCGCCGAGACAATGACGCTGTCGGACGGGAACCAGACCGCGAAGCAGTACACAGCCAAGCAGTGGGGCATGGTGATGGCGACGACGGGCTGTCCGCCGAACACGGGCATTCACGAGTGGGCCGTGCGCCTCGACCGGTGCGAGAAAGGGCACATCTTCTTGGGCGTGTGCACGCGGGACGCGTCTGTCGCGACATACGTTGGCGGCGACCGCCAGGGCTGGGGGCTCATCGGTACGCGCGCGCTGTGGCACAACCGGAGCAAAGTGCGCGGCGACTACGGCGACGGCTTCAGCACGGGCAGCGTCGTGCGCGTGCGGCTGAACACGGACAGCGGCGCGCTGTCGTTCGGCGTCGACGACAGCGACTGGGGGATCGCGTTTGACGGCCTCACGCAGCACGGGACGCTGTACCCTGCGATCGGCCTGTACCAGCGCGACGACCAGGTGACGATCTTGCCGGTCGCGTCGTCGGACGACTTTCCGTACGCGGCTGCGGGGGCCGGCGACATGAAGGGAGCGAAGCGCATGGCGATCCCGGCCGTGGTGAAGCCGTTCTTGCACCACTGCGGCGCGCTGCTCGAGGCGACGTGCGCGTTCCTGCAGAGCCCGCAGCTGAGCGAGGCGCTGCGGCCGTCACCCACTACTGCCCAAGCGTCGAGGAACGAGCACCCAGCGGCGTTGGCGGTAGCGAAGCACCCTGCGGTCTTCCCGCTCGTGCTGCCGCTGCTGAGCGCGATCGGCCTGATCAAGAACTACCACGGCCTCGGCTCGCTCTTGGCGGTGCACTTTATCCCGTGGTGCATCAAGAGCATGAAGTGTCTCGAGAACGTGAACCAAGCGATCCGGCACCTCGAGGCGTCGTCGTCGTCGTCGTCGTCGTCGTCGTCGAACTCGAACCAGCTGGCGCTCACTGTCGCGGGCGAGTGGGAGTTGAAGAGCATGGCGGCCGGGAGCATCCCCGCGCAGCAGTACCACCTCACGCTGACGCAGGGGCAGGACGGCGCCGTGTTTGGCCGCAGCAGCGGATCGTTCACGACCGTGACGCTGACAGGGATGGTGCGCGGCACGAAGGTGTCGTTCCTCGAGAGCTGGCGCCAGGGCGGCATGTGCCTCGTCGAAGGGCGCCTGCGCGCGGACGGGAAGGTGTTCAACGGCAGCTACGAAGACGCGAAGAGCCACACGAGCGGCAGCATTGTCGGCACGAAGCTCAAGGACGAGGAGGACGCGGCGGCCGCTGACACGGCGAGTGGTGCGCATACTGCGACGTGGAACGACCTGAAGATTCTCGAGATGGTGGCGGCGAACCTCTTGGGGTACTTTAGCCACGCGCTGATGAACGTCGCGAAAGACGACCTGCTCCTCGAGAGTCTGTACGCGTCGCTGGGCGTCGACGAGGAGATCGTGGACGACGGCAGCGCGGGCGTCGCGGCGGACGACCCCGACGAGCACCAGAAGAAGACGCGCTCGGAAAACTCGCTCGAGGGCTCGAGCGACGACTACGACGAGTGGATGACCAGCAGTCTGCTGTCGGGTGGCCTGCCGCCCGCGCTCGTGCAAGCGCATCTCAAGAGCATGCTCGAGGGCCTGAGCGACCTCACGGGGTTCAACCGCCACACGTCTGCGAGCAGTCAGCCGATTCTCGCCGAAGCCTGCAGCGCATGGCTTGCGTTCGTCAGCCCCAAGTCGCTGTCGGCGGAGCTCCCGACGACAGGCAGCGACAGTGGCGGCGCCAAGCAGAGCGCGGCGTTCCTGCACGACCTGATCAACAACAGCGGCGAGGCCGTTGTGCTCGACCAGTGGGTCTCGCGCCATGTCGGCGAGTCGCCGTTCGCGCGCTTGGGCGGCGAGCCGATGAAGGTCGCGCGGCGCACGATCTGCGCCGCGATGATCTGGCACAGCGGCGTCCTGGGCACGATCCGGCGCATCCTCGACGCGCCGCACGAGAACCTGGTCGCGAGCGAGGTGCGGCCGCACGAGAACCTGATGCACATTTGGCGCGCTGCGCAGCGCGTGATCGAGTGGGCGATCCGCGCGAAGAACGCGATGGGCTCGACGTACCCGGTGATCGCGGGCTTGGTGATCCGCAAGGCGCAGTTCCTGCTCGAGATCGAGCCGAGCTCGAAAGCGCTCGCGGCCGCCTCGGCCGTGTTCGCGCTGTCGGGGACGAGCTTGGCGGCGGCCAGTGGGGGCGGCGCGCCGCTCGCATCGACGAAAGCTGTCGTGTACGAGTGCGCCGAGCGCATCTACAGCGAAGTGCTCATGCAGATCTCGCGGTTCATCGAGGCGCCGATCCGGATTTCGTCACTGCAGGCCAAGCTGCTCGGAAACTCGACGCGCGCGTTCCTGCGCACGCTCGGGCTCCTGTCGTTCCGGAGCTTTGTCGGCGACGCGAGCAGCAGCGGCGGCGCAGGACGAAGCCCGCTGTCGGCGGAGCCGCGCGACGTGATCCAGTCGTCGTACGCGCTGTCGAGCGCGCTGCAGTGGCTGACGCCGTCGCTGAGCGAGCTGCGCGGCGGCGCGGGAAGCCACGGCGCTGCGCTCAAGGACTTTGGCGACTTTAGCAGCGAGCTGTCGTCGCTTGGCGGTGCAGGATCGGCCAGCCTCGTCGACTCGTCACACTTTCTGAGCGGGCTCGGCGGGTGTGGGAAGCATTTGAAACAGGACCTGCGCGAGTCGTTCGAGTCGCTCTACTCGTACCTGTGCGCGTCGTTGTCGCGTGCGACGTGGGCGCGCGACACGGACCTGCAGCTCGTGATTCTCCAGGCCTGGGGGATCATCATCCAGCCGGACGACCACGCGTTCCTGTCGCGCGTCGGCATCTTCCGCGTGCTGCAGACCGTCCTGGACGAAGCCCGCGGCTCGTCGGACCCGCACGCGCTCGATGGCGCGAGTGTGTCGCCGCCGGGCACGCTGGACGAGCGCGCGCTCGCCGCCGAGGCGAAGAAGAAAGTGGTGCAGGCGACGCTCAAGGTCGTGCACCTACTCGCTGCCCAAGTGGCCCACGCGGGCGACACGGCCGACGACTTGGTGAGCGCGACCGACATTCCGAATGCGGCTGCCGGTCTCTCGCTCGGTGCGATCCCGCTGCTGCGCAAGCCGTCGGGCCCCGAGACGCTCGGGAAGTCGGTGTTCCACATGCTGTACACCGAGCTCAAGAACTCGCTCGACGAGCTCCGGTCAAGCGCGCGGCGCGCCGAGAGCAAAGTCGAGGCGGCGGCGTCGGGCGAGCCGACCGAGGCGGCGGACCCAAGCGCGTCGTCGGCCGACGCGGGCACTGCCGACCGCGTGAGCGACGCGGCCGAGTACTGCTACCAGATCTGCTCGCTGCTGTACTCGGTGAGCGGCTCGCCCGTGTGCCGCTCGCACTTGTCGTCCTCGCGGTGGCTGCACCTGCTCTTGGCGCTCGTGGACGTGAACGCGCCGTCGATCCAGCGGCGGATCCTGAAGCTCCTGCGGCGGCTGCTGCCGTCGCTCGACCCGAGTGCGATCCGCGTTCGCTACGACGAGGTTGAGAGCTTTGAGATGGACAGCGACGACGACGACGTGGACACGGACGCGCAGGACGACGACGACGCGGGAGACCACGCGGCGACGCTGATCCGGTTCTTTGTCGCGATCGTGGGCTCGATCAGCCCGCCGAGCGTCGCCGAGATGTTGCTCGGCCGGGCCGCGGGCGGACCGCACGCCGACCAGGCCGCGGCGTTCGCGGCGTTCAAGAACACCATCGACGGGGACCTCGCGGCCGAGGTGATCTTGCTGCTGCGCTCGCTGTACGAGTCGGAGAAGTGGGCGGCGCATCTGAACCGCGCAATCGCCGGCGCGCTGGCGCGGATCCCAGACAGCCTGTCGGGGCCGGCCGAGAAGGCGATCGACGCAGACGTGGTGATGGAAGACATGTCGCGCGAGCTGCCGTCGCTCGACGCGTGGAAAGCGCAGAGCGCGGACTACTTGAACGCGCTCTCTGCGCTCTGCGTGCTCGACGGCCACATTGAAGGGCTGCGCGTCGGCGGGACCGTGAAGATCATGCCGCGCTCGGGCTCGGCGCTGCAGGAGATTGCGTTCCGCGGCGCGCGCGGCGTCGTCGTGGCGTACGAGCCGGACAAGGCCGCTGCAGAGGTGCTGCTACGCGGTAGCCACAGCGGCGAGCTGTCGGCCAGTCAACAGACGAACTCGTCGACCAGCGGCGCGCTACCGGTACGGCACGCGGTTGTTGGTGGTGTTGTGTCGCGCTGTCTGACTTGTGAATGTGTGGGAACTGACCTCTCGAGTGTGCGTTGTGTGGTGTGGTGTGTGTGTGTCGTCACGCTGCAGACGCGACCGGTGCGTGTGCCGGTGGACGACTTGTACCCGGTCCCGGAGGTGGAGCTGCCGCCGACAGTCTTCTCGGACGCGGTCTTGGAGACGCTGCTGGTGCGCAAGCTGCCGTACTTTTTGAGCGAGATCAAGAAGAGCCTCGCAGAGATCGAAGGGTACGACGCGCTCGGGAAAGTAGGCGGCGGCGACCACGGCGATGAGAGCGAAGAGGACGACGACATGTCGAACGACGGGTTCTCGTCGTCGCCGTCGGGCATGGACGTGACGGGAAGCGGCGGCGTCGAGGACTCGGAAGCCGAGTCGGAGATCACGTCGCCGCGGCAGCCGCCGCTCGGCGGCAGCGTGGCGAGCCCGCGCGCGCAGGACAGCGAGCCGTCGGACATTGCGTCGGAGCTCGAGAAGGAGTCCCGGCTGTTCCGCATGCTCCTGTGCCAGCACGGGCTGCGCGCGTCAGCTGCCTTGGTGAAGGACAGTCACTGCGCTGCGACGCTGATCCGCGGCGCGGGGCCGCGCGGGCTCATGGACCTGCTGAGCATCGCGATCTCCGACACGCCGGCAACCGCCGGGATCGGCGACATTTCGTCCCTCGAGGAGACGTGGCTGCTGCTGTGGGCGCGGTGGCACAGCATCCGCGTCGCGCACGCGACTCCTGCGGCTCCGATCCGCGTGGGTGAGCCCGGCGACAGCGCAGTTGGGAGTCCCGCAGAGAGCCTGGCGTCCGGTCCGATGGTGCAGCAGATGATGGAGATGGGATTCCCGAAAGAGTGGTGCGAAGTGGCGCTCGCGCGGTGCTCGCACAACGTCGAGGCGGCGATCAACTTTTGCTTTGAGCACAGCAGCGACATGGAGCGGCTGCTGGCGCAGTACAAAGCGAGCCAGGAGAGCGCGTCGAGCGGTGCAGGCAGCAGCGCGGCGAAAGCGCACCGACGCGACGAGCTGGACTTGATCAGCCCGCTGCTCGAGCAGCTGTCGGAGATGGGCTTCCCCGTGAACTGGTGCAAGAAGGCACTCGTGGCGAACCGGAACAACGTCGACGCGGCGCTGACGTGGATCCTGTCGAACGGCGAGGCGCTCGAGGCGGAAGACCGACGAGACGAGGAAGCGAAGCTCCGTGTCGGCGCCGACGAGCCGAGCGACGAGAGCGCCGAGATTGCCGACGACGCCGACGAGCGTGTGCTCACGCCAAACCCGCTGCGGTGCGTGAGCGGCCAGGCGTGCATTGGCGAGCACGACATGATGGTGGAAGGTCTGGTCGGCGGCGGGTTCGCGAGCGTCGGCGCGCCGGACTGCCTCGTGTCGCGCGGGCGGTGGTACTACGAGGCGACGCTACACTCGAACGGCTGCATCCAGATCGGCTGGGCGGACGTTGCATTTTCCGGCTCGGCGGACCGCGGCGACGGCGTCGGCGACGGCTCCCACTCGTGGGCGTACGACGGCTGGCGCCAGCAGAAGTGGCACGGGCAGTCGTCACCCTGGGGCTCCAAGTGGAAGCAGGGCGACGTTGTCGGCTGCGCGATCGACGCCGACGCGGGCACGATCATCTTCACGCTGAACGGAAAGATGGGGTCAGCGAACATGGGCACCGCGTTCCGCGCGATCAAGTTTGCGCGCGGCGTGTACCCGTGCGCGAGCTTCAACCGGCGCGAGCGCCTGCAGTTCAATCTGGGCGGCACACCGTTCAAGCACAGTCCGCCGCCCGGCTTCGAGCCGATCCTGCACGTGCTCGCGGAGAACGCGAGCGGCGGCGGTGTCGAGGCGCTGCCGAAAGGCTTCGCAGTCATCGGAACCCGCGAGGACTGCTTGGAGGAGAGCCTGGGCGAGGAGAACTACACGAGCGACGCGCGGTTCTTCCCGCGTGACGTGCACCCGTCGATGCTCCGCGGCGCCGCCGGCCACACGCGAAGCACGGGGCTCGCGTCGGGCGGCGGGAGCAAAGCAGACGCTGCGGCCGAGATCAAGGCGATCCCGGACAGCCGCGTGTACATCGAGCTCTTGCTCGTGAGCCGCTCGCTCGCGATCTTGCAGGCGCGCCGCATGTTGCTGACAGTGCTGGCGAAGTGGCCGGCGGCGGCGGTCGGGCCGTTCTCGGTGCGTGCGTTCCTGTCGTCGTCGTCGTCGTCCGGCGCGTCGTCGCCTAGCAGTATCAGCCGCGCGGAGGAGGACGCGACACGGTTCATCGACTTTCTCAAGCTCATTGCTGGACTCAGTGGCCACCACGCGCTGAGCGCGAGTCTGACAGCGCCAATCGTGCTCCCAGAGAGCGACGTGGCGCACTTGCTCGAGTGCGGCGCGACCGGTCGGTACGCGCTCGGGCTACTGTCGGACGTCACTCGCTCGGCGCTCCACGCCGCGCTGACGAGCGTGCGGTCGGACGACGGAGACGACGGAGGCGACGACGACGACGCGGACCCGCTGGTCCGTGTCATCCTAACGTGCGTTGGTGCAGAAGTCACGCGGGCGTCCCAGCGACAGTACGCGCGCGTCCCGTGGGAGGCGTCGGACGCCGCGATCACGGGCAGTATCCTGCAGCTGAGCGCGGACGCGGGGCAGGTCTGGTCGGAGCGCGACGTGGTGCTGAGCCACCCGAACCTGTTCCTGGCCGAGTGGTTCACGAGCCTCGTGAACGACGGGCTCGTGCTCTTCAAAGCGGAGCTGCCGGCGCCGGCGCACGACCGCATCCGCCAGCAGCTCCTGAGTGCGTGGATCGCGTCGCTCAAGTCCCCGAGTCTGGGCGTGAAGGAGCGCGGCGCGACGATCCTGGCCGGCATCTTCCAGGAGATGCTCCCGCGGCGCGGTGCGGCGAGCGAGGGCGTCGCGCACCACGAGAAGCGCGTGCTCGAGGCGGCGCTGGACGCGCTGCCGCTCCGGCGGCTCGTGGACCTGACGCAGGAGCGCATGCTGAAAGAGGCCGCGAACCTGCCGGTGTGCTCCAAGTACCTCCAGAGCCTCATGGAGCTCGTGGCGGCGATCGCGCTGTCGCTCGACGTCGTCGGCAAGTCGACAGCGATGCTGTTTGAGGCGAACGTGGCCGCGCAGCTTGCGGCGTGCAAGCGGATCCAAGCCGACTTGTTCCCGATCAACCTCCGCGAGTACGAGGCGAGCGTGCGCGAGAAGCAGGCGCGGACAGAGAAGCTGGCGGCGGAAGCGGAGCTGAAGCGCAAGAAGGCGGAGGCAGCTGAAGCGGCAGCAGCAGCAGCAGCAGCAGCAGCAGCGGCGGCAGCAGCTTCAGCAGCCACGACGCCTTCTGTGACAGAGTCGGAAGCAGTCCCGGACGCGTCGGAGCAGGTGCTGACACCGACTGCAGCGACAACAAGTGCGAACGAAGCGTCGGACATTGCGGACAACGCGTCGAACGCTGGGGGCGCGACGCACATGGAAGTCGACACCAGCGACGCGGAGGACGCGCCGGACATTACGCTCTCGGCGATCGCGAACATGGTGTCGGAGGACAGCGACGTGGCGGCTGCGGCGGCCGCGATCGCCGTGGCCGCGAACTCGCGCGTGACGGTGAAGCGCCAGAGCCGGACGAAGCAGCCGGTGGAGCCGCCGCCGAAGACCGAGCCGGAGTTCGAGTTTGTGTTTCCGGACGAGGAGATCGCGGTCGACGTCGCGATGCTGAGCGACCGCGAGAAGCAGCTCATTGACGCGGCCAAGCACGGCATCATGGGCGAGGAAGTGCGCGGCTGGCGGTACGGCCACGAAGTGGGCGTCCTGGCGGACACGCCGACGCAGCTTTGGAGCGGGAGCGTGACGCAGTTCCGCTTGAGCGCGCAGTCGACGGAGCAGAGCATCCCAGAGCTCACGGTCGGGTGCAAGGTGATCCGCGGCCCGAACTGGAAGTGGCGCGACCAGGACGGCGGGGAAGGCAGCGTCGGCGTTGTCGAAGGCGTGTCGCCCTGGAGCGGCGTGGACGGTGAAGGGATGTCCGTGCGCTGGCCGAACGACTCGCTCTACACGTACCGGTGGGGCGCGGACGGCAACTTTGACCTCGTGCACGTCGAAGTGGACGACGCGGACGGAAAGATCGTGCGGCAGTTCCCGACCCCAAAGACCAAGCACGACGATGAAGGCAAGTTCGGCTCGGAGCTGCACCTCGGCGTGCTGCTCTACGTCTTCGACGACGACGGCAGCAGCTGTCGGCGGCCGGCGCACAGCAACAGTGATGGCGGCGACGACGCGCCGGGTCGGATCTCGGGCGTAATGGAGTGGCCGGACTACGGCGCCGAGGTGCTCGTCGTGGGCCTGCGGTACGCCGACGGGTCGATCTGCATCCAGGAGCTGCAGCTCACGCGCGGGAACCCGGACATGGGCTGGTCGCTGCGGTTCGGGACGGAGAAGTGGCAGCCAGGCACCAAGTACCTGCTACGGCCAGCGAATGGGGATGGAGACAGCGCGTCATCGTCGTCGTCTCCTCCTCCTCCTGTCGTTGTCGACACGCTCCGAGGCAGCTACGCGCACTCGGGCTACCGAAAGGGGAAGCTCGTGAGCGTGCAGGGCGAGATCGTCGTGACGACGCGGACGCTCTTCACGATGGACCCGCACTGCCACTTTTCGACGCTCGGGATCTCGGACGGCGGCCTCACGGTGACGTGCCACAGCGGCGAGTCGCGGAACCTGGCGCTCGCCACCGTGGGCTTCACGACAGGCGTGCACTACTGGGAAGTGCGCGTGGACCAAGCCGAGTTTGGGAGCGTGTTCATCGGCGTGTGCGAGAAGGCCGGGCCGCCGGGGTCGCAGGCCGCGCTCTCGAGCCGGCTCAACCGCTGGCACGGCTGGGGGTTTGTCAACTTTCGCGCGACGTACCACAACAGCACGGAGCGGATCTACGGCGACCACTTTAACGCCGGCGACACGATCGGCGTGCGGCTCGACATGGAGCAGGGCAAGCTCTCGTTCTTCATGGACGGGATCAAGTTTGGCGAGCACATTGTCGCGGACCTGGGTGTCGCGTTCGAGAACGTCAAGGGCGAGCGCGGCGCCAAGACGCTGTTCCCGTGCATCGGCATGCGGAAGGGCGGCGACCGCGTCACGCTGAACGAGAAGTGGATCTCGATGCCCGGCGTGTCGCCGCGACAGGTTCTCACGGACGCGATGGACGTGAGCCGCGCGCTGCATGCGTGGTACGCAGCAGTGGCCCGCGAGAAGACGGCAGCAGCGGCGAGCAGCGGCAGCGGCAGCAGCGTCGCGCTCCCGGAGAGTCTGCTGCGCGAGAGCTGGGCGGACTGGAAGCGGTGGCGAGAGAACCGGTGGCAGCGCTTCCCTGTGCGGCCGCGCGGCGTGCTCGTCGACTTTGACACGTCCCCGGCCGCGTGCATCCGCGTGAGCCAAGCTGCGGGGCTCGGCGCGCCGTTTCTCGCCGGCGACCGCGTCCGGATGTGCTCCAAGTGCGGCCGCGAGCTGAACCAGCCAGAGGAAGCCGTGATCCTCGGCGTCTACCGCGACCTGCTCTGGTACCGCACCGAGACGCAGGGCAACGAAGGTGCGGACGAAGGCCGCGCGTGGGGCTGGTACCTCGCACCGGCCGAGCTCGTCGAGCTCCTCTTGATCAAGCGCGACGGCAAGGACATGACGCTGCTCGAGAACAGCGCGATGGACGTGTCGGCGGCGGAGTCGTCGCCCGACATGACGCCGTTCGCGCCGCGGTCTGAGCCCGAGCGGCGCGCGCTCGAGGACTTCTCCGCGTTCGTCGCGCTCGCGACCCGCGCGCACTCGACCGCGTCGGACATGCAGCTCGTCGAGCGGCTCAACACGTTCTGCGCGGCGACAGGCACGGACGTGACGAACCTGCGCATCGGCAGCGTGCTGGTGCACGACGAAGCGATCGGCGGCAGTGGCGACAGCGCCGCCGCCGCCGCGAACGCGTTCATTCAGGACGACTACTTCTCGACGCCCGCGCTCAAGCCGCTGTCGGGCCCGGAGCTGCGCGCGCGGTGCAGCGTCCTGCGCGTGCTGAACAGCAAGATCCTGCGCGTGCTGCCGCTGATCAGCATCGAGTCGGCGGACACGACCGCGGCGACCGTGATCGACGTCGCTAGTGCGGCCCGCGACGCGTCGTCATCGGCGGCGACGCCCGCGGCCCCTGCGAGCCCGTCCAAGTACCTCTCGACGAGCCAGAAGCTGCGCGCGCTGCGCCGGCTCGTGTTCACGAGCACGAAGCGCGCGTTCTGGGACGACGTGCTGCGCGCGACGACGACGAGCACGCCGCTTCCGTCGGACGAGTACGAGGACCCGCGCGAGATCCGCGTGATCCGGATCAACCGCATCCAGGCGCAGGCGTCGAAGCTGAGCCTGCTCGCGCAGCCGGGCGACCGGCTGCGGCGCTCGGTGTTTGGACAGCTCTACCGCGAGATGCGGACGTGGAACGACAGCTTCTTCCGGCGCGCGTACTGCGGCAAGGGCCACGGCGGGCAGCGGCGCGCGTTCAAGGTCAAGTTTTTGGGCGAGGGCGTGAACGACTATGGCGGCCCGTACCGCGCCGTGTTTGAGCAGATCGTGGACGAGCTGCAGATGGACAACGTCGAACTGTCAAAGGGCGAGCAGGGGCTCCTGCCGCTGCTCGTGCCGTGCCCGAACCGACGCAGCGGCACGGGCAGCAACCAGGACAAGTTTTTGCTGAACCCGTCGTGCGGCACGTCGGCGACGTCGAACGGCCCGATGGCGCTCGACCTGCACCGGTTCTTGGGCAAAGTGATTGGCACGGCGGTGCGCCACGGGCTCCAGATGGGGCTCGACCTGCCGTCGCTCGTGTGGCGCCCGCTCTCGGGGCTCGACGTCGGCCGCGCGCACCTCGAGAGCGTCGACGTCGTGACGACGAACAACCTCGCGCTCGTGGAGGAGTGCGACCCGAGCGCGGCCGAGAGCGTGCTCGCGCCCCTGAGCTTCTCGACGCCGCTGAGCGACGGCACGGAGGCGCCGCTGTGCCCGAATGGCGAGAGCGTCCCAGTGACGCTGGCGAACCGCGCCGAGTACGTCAAGCTGGTCGAGAAGACGCGGCTGACGGAGAGCGCGCAGCAGCTCGCAGCGCTCCGCGAGGGGCTCGCGTCGGTGCTCCCGATGGAGCTCGCGCCGCTGTTCACGCCCCGGGAGCTCGAGGTGCTGATCTGCGGGCGCCGCGAGGTGGACGTCGACCTGCTGCGGCAGTGCACCGAGTATAGCGAAGGGGCGGAGGAAGCGATGGTGCACGTGCAGCACTTTTGGGAAGTGCTGAAGGAGATGTCGAGCGAGGACCGCACGTCGTTCCTGCGCTTTGTGTGGGCGCGCAGCCGCATGCCGAACTCGGCGAAGGACTTCCCGATGAACTTTAAGATCCAGTCGGCGCATGACCCGGGCGCGCGCGTGGACCCGGACGCGTACCTGCCGCACGCGCAGACGTGCTTCTTCGCGCTGCGCCTGCCGACGTACTCGTCAAAGGAGATTTTGCGCGCGAAGCTGCTGTACGCGATCCAGAACTCGCCCAACATGGACGCGGACGTGCGGCTGCACAACGCCGAGGGCTGGGCGGACGCGTAGCTTGGGAAGGGAGAGGGGGAGAGAGTGAGAGAGAAAGGAGGTGCGTCCGACACCCACAGGCAGCCTCCCGAGCTGCGTTGCATGTTTCTTTTGCATGGGGATAATACATGGGAGCGACTTCCAAGCAGCAGCAGCGAGCGGCTGCTGTCAGTCTGTAGCAACGAACGCGTCACAGGCGAGGGTGGACGACGAGTCACTGACGCCGAAGCTGACTGAGGCGGACGTTGCACTTGTTTCGTCGTCATGCGCGCGTGTTGAAGCTCACAGAGCGTATCTTCTCGGCCGACGACGACAACAACCGACTTGTTGTCGCCTCGACAGTCGCAGTCAGTTGGCGGGTGGCGCATCAGAAAGAGACCGCCGTTCTGTGTTATCGTCGTCGTCGTCGTAGTAGTAGTGAATGAATCACATTGTGGTGGCCACCACAACGAGCCCCGAATGCAAGACGGGGTCTTGGGAGACTGACGCTCGCCCTTGTACTTGCATGTCGAGACAGTCAGACAGGTCTGGACGGA
>SMMQ01001499.1:4454-17513 GCA_008271595.1 [Pythium] brassicae (nom. inval.) | reverse complement strand
AGATCTATGCTTCAGTAAAGTATCACAGGAGTTCACCCTGCACCATTAGACGTCGCTGTCTTCTAAGCGAAACGACATGGCCCAACAGGACACCACACCATATTTACAACACTAAGACCAACTATTGTGGCGATATGTTGGCAACACCCCTTCACCATTGGCAGCGCTGAGTCGTCGCTTTGCATCTGAAATGATAAACGAACTGGCAAGCAAGCAATCAGTCTTTGCAAATCTGTGTAGATGCTCTCAAACTGAAGTTGTCAGCTCATTACACTCTGTACTCCACGAACGCTGCTTGTGAAAGTCGAACAGAAGCCTGGATAACTAACTATACGAAGTCTACCACGAAAAATCACAGTCGTTGTGATTCAGAAAAACACCAGTGTCTGGTAGCATCAGTCAGCCGATGACGCTCGCGGGTTCCGCCTGACCTCAAACGGTTGGTCAGGTATGGTGTCCTGTTGGGCCATGTCGTTTCGCTTAGAAGACAGCGACGTCTAATGGTGCAGGGTGAACTCCTGTGATACTTTACTGAAGCATAGATCTTGATGCGAAGATAACGAATACATGCTTCAACACGATCCGATCATTGGGAAAGTGAGGCTAACGGATACTGTATACATCAGCGAACAGGAGCAAGTAGCAAATTTTAACATAACAAGTACTCCAACGGCAGACCCTCCTCCTCTTCTTGTACCTCCTCCTCCTCGCGTATTCGGTCTAGATCCAACATTTGGTTCTCTTTGTCCCCTCTAGGTAGGTTCGGAGATCTTGGAAGTTGCCGTTGTGAAGCTGAGAGTAGATCGACTGGCTGGCAAGTGATGCATGCTTCTACATGATCGCTGAGATGGAGCGGCCATTCAAGAACGGGGAGATCTTGAGCCAGCGGTTAGGGAACAGCACGCACTTGTCCATCGGTAGACGCTTCTCCTCTTAAGCCCAGAGGCTACCGGGACGCTCATATCGAATGCCGAAGAGGGTAGTCCCTCGCTTGTTCTGAGAGAGACAACTAACGTAACGCGCATAGAAAAAGAGAAGGACAGGCAGCACGGGGTGTGCAAGACATTGCGTGCGTGTGCTAGAGGTGTAAAGCGATGCACACAGGAAAATAGAAGAGCCAAGCTGACGGGGAGCATGGCATAGAAAGAGGCAAGAAGAGAAAGACAGAAATACAGAAAGAGAGAGCTGAAAGAGGCGCATAAGATGAGAGAACGATATAGAGAATAGTGAAGCAAGACATTAAGAGAGATTGAGAGAGATAAAGAGAGATAAAGAGAGATAAAGAGAGAGAGAGAGAGAGAGAGAGTACTGTTCCGAGTACGAATGAGCATGAGAGGGTTCATATGCACAGAGAAAATGAGCAGCAGAAATGCAGAGGAAACATAAGATGACGAAGAGGCGTTGGGTTCCGATGAGCGGAAGAGAGTGACAGAAGGAGTAGAGTAATATGAAGCGAGATCAAAAAATTGAGGGGGGATGATCGGAGTTTAAGTGATTGAGCCAGTGTGTTAGTGCGTGAGTAAAAACTAAATGACTGGCTAAGGGGACACTGCGTGGCTGTGAGACTTAGGTAGCGGCTGGCGGAGTAAACAATCAAGCGACTGAATGGCTGTGAAAGTGAGCGAGTAACGCCCGTAGAATAAGTAAATAAGTATGTTAGTGAATGAGCGATTGAGATGTGGTTGGTTGAGTGAGTAAAAGAAAAGATTTATTTTGTTTTATTTTAGTGAGTAAGTGAGTGGTTGGGTTAGTGAGAGATTGAATGAGTGAGTAAGCTGTACAATGTGTGATCTAGTGAAAGACTAAGATATGGAGGCTTAGTGGAGTAAGCGAAAGAAGAGAGGAAGGAACAAGAGATGAGAGAAATAGAAATAGAAGTGGGTGGGATAGGCGCTGAAGCATACATGGATTGATGGAAGAAGAGCTTGATACAGTAGGGAGAAGGGTGTAATTATCGACCACGTAGAAAGAGAACAGCGAGACAGCTAGAGGTATCACGCGGTGAGTTGTTGGTAAAGCATACAGATAGTAGGGAACATGATGCGAGGTTAGGCTTGCCAACAGGAGGCAATGTAGTGATGCCGTGTGCGTGAAAGGGTGCGTAGTACTACTATGGAGTAGAGAGGAAGAATTATAGTATATGGATGCATGGAAGGTCGTTGTTCCCACAGGACGAGCCTCCGGCAAGTATTGTGTAGGCGCGAAAACAGAAAAGGTTTGTTCCCCAGGAATCCTGGGCCAGTATTGAGCCATAAACTTCCAAATTCTATATCAGTCAAAAAAATATTAAAAATGGTGAATGTAGACTGTTTGCACCATGTGCAGCATTTTTCACACATTTTGCACGAGGAACTGTTAATAGCATATATTTCTAAATATACAAATAAATATCACATGAAATTAGCACATTGTGCAAAAAGAACAAGTTTAAATTCAACCCGTCAAAATTCAAAATATTAAATTCTACAGAGGATGTATTTATGCTAGGCACTGGGATTCTGGATTAAAACCCAGAGAACTTTGTGTCAAAACGGCTTTATTATATGTTTTTTACATCTTTTGATGCCTTTAACGTCACAAAATTGGTTTGACTCATTAATATCGATAAATGGAATGTGCTTATACAAACACATTTGTTATAATGTGTAGAAATTGTGGGTCGGGACGAATTATTCGTGTTCTTGTGTTCTTGTGTTCTTGTGTTGAATATCTGTGATTTTTTTACTTGATTTCACTATGCAAGCTTTGGTCCCTGAATCGATGTTCCACAACCCGACAGGTTCCACGTCTGTGTGTGACAAAGCTGTGTGCTGTCTGTATGTTGTATTGCGCGAAGTCTGACTCATCAGCGTGTTGCATTTATTTCTCGTACTTTAGAGGGTAGGCAATAAGATTAAAAAAATATTGTAGTGATGTTCCATCACTTCAATTTTGTACTTATGTGTACTACAGTAGTTCATTCCGTCAACATCGTCATATGATGCCGCAATCGTCGACATGCTTCTAAATTAATAAACTCAAAACAAATGAAGTATGATGAACCATCACATACTTCATTGGAAGTGATGATGATGTAAACGGGGTCGTCCTCGTGATCCAAAAAGCGACCAAACCCCACGTCAACCGCCACCTGGCACCACACTCGCAGCGCCGCGTTCCAAGCTCCGATGACAGGAGAAGAAGGCCACGGAAACCTGGTCACACACACACACACACGCTTCTGGCAGGGAAGTGCACTACCACACTGCGGAGACCGCTTCGTTTCACGAACAATCAATCTCATTCTTCGACTTGCCTCGGGCCGCACACGCGCACCTGAAGCAAAGCCTCCTTCAGACTAAGTCACCAAGCAGCCAACCAACACAAGCCCCTCCTCCCTCCTTCACAACAGCACCACCATGGCTACGACCTCCCAATATAAGCTCTTCACGCCGCTCGTGCTCGGCGAGGGACTGACGCTCAAGAACCGCGTCGTGTTCGCGCCGCTCACGCGTGGACGCTCGAACCAGGTCACGCGCGCGCCGAACGAGATCAATGAGCTGTACTACGAGCAGCGCGCGGGCGCTGGGCTCATCATCACCGAAGCCACGTCCGTGTCGGAGCAGGCGCACGGCTGGTTCGGCGCGCCGGGGCTGTACACCGAGGAGCACGCCGCGGGCTGGAAGAAGGTGGTCGACCGCGTGCACGCCAAGGGCGGCAAGATTTTCGTGCAGCTCTGGCACATGGGTCGGCAGGGCCACTCGAGCTTCAACGCCAAGAACGAGCTCGTGTCAGCATCCGCGCTCGCCACGCCGGGCAGTGGGCTCACGAAGAACAGCAAGGGCGAGGCCGTGCCGTACGAGACCCCGCGCGCGCTGCGTACGGACGAGATCGCGGGCGTCGTCGAGGACTTTCGCCACTCCACGGCGCTCGCCAAGGCCGCGGGCTTCGACGGCGTCGAGCTCCACGCTGCGAACGGGTACCTCATCGACCAGTTCCTGCAGTCCGCGTCGAACGAGCGCACGGACCAGTACGGCGGCAGCTTCGAGAACCGCGCGCGGTTCCTGCTCGAGATCGTCGAGGCCGTGAAGAGCGTGTGGCCGGCGGACCGCATCGGCGTGCGCCTGGCGCCGAACGGCAGCTTTGGCGGCATGGGCTCGCCGGACAACGCCGAGCAGTTCACGTACACGATGGAGCAGCTGAGCAAGCACGGGCTGGCGTATCTCGCGATCCTCGACGGCTTCGGCTTCGGGTACCACGACAAGGACCGGCTGCTCACGGCATTCGACGCCAAGAAATACTTCAAGGGCACGGTACTCGCCAACAACAGCTACACGCGCGACATCGCCGAGGGCGCCGTCCGCTCGGGCGCCGCCGACTTCGTCTCGTTTGGCCGACCGTATATCAGCACGCCGGACTTGGCGGAGCGCTTCGAGCAGGACCTGCCGCTGAACGCGGACGCGACGTACGATGTGTTTTGGGACGCGAGCAAGGGCGCGACGGGCTACACCGACTTCCCGGCGTACCAGGCGTAGAGAGAGATCCCTGAGCCTTATCCGATCGATTCCTGAGCTTATCCCGTGTGTATCCATCACATTGTCATCTGCTTTTTCGAGGCGTTCTGTCACATCTTGGACAGTGGGACTTTCGGCATTTGGGACTTCCATGGGACTTCTGCATACAAACTCAAGTCATTTGACTGGACTCCGATGGACTCCAGTCAAATGACTTGAGTTTGTATGTGGAAGTCCTATCGAAGTCCCAACGAAATGCCGACGACACCGCATGCAGACCGACGACACCAGCCAGATGGCTGTGCGACGTGCCTCACGTTTTTTCCTCCTCCTCTTCCTCACTTGGACTCATTCGCCCATTCGCCTCTCTCTCGGTGAGCTCGTGCGCGCATCGAACCGACTGGGTGGTTCGACTCTCTGGCCGCAAGCGCCGCCTTCGCCATGGAAGCCGACAACACTGCGCGTGCTCACTTTATTGTCGACTCGTGGGCGCACAAGAGCGTCATCTTTGCGCTCGATGCGCTCGTGGTCCTCGAGTGCGCGCTCCTGCTCTCGCGAAGCACCAACCCGTTCTTCTCCGAGTCCGAGTCCGCCGCCACGCCCGCCTTCCTCGCGTTCACGGCGCTGCAGATCGTCTTCCTCGTCGGCGCGCTGGTGCTCGCCGGCGGCTCCTGCGCGCGCAAGTGCGCCTTCGTGCGCGCAAACCGGGCGCTCTTCGTCGCGAACGCGCTCAACTACGCCGCCTACGCGCTCTTCTTCGTCTACCGCGCGGTGGAGCGGGATGACGCGAGCGCCGGGCTCCACGCGCTGCTCGCGCTGCTCTCGACGTTCGCGGCAGTGCTCGGCGGGCTCGTCTGCCGCTCCTACGCTATCCTGCTCGAGCGCAACGACCTCGGCGAGAAGCTCCCGACCGAGTCCCCGTCCTTCGTGCGCCACAAGCAAGAGCTCTGGGACCGCGACAACGATGGCGACGGCGACAGCAACGACATCACTTCCGTCGTATGACACCGGCGGACTTAAGCGGGACACAAAGCAATCCTGATGTAGCATATATACCGTCGAGCAGTGGCTCTCTGTCTGTCTGTCTGTGTGTACGTGGTTGCATTGGCTTGAAGCCACGTCGCAGCCGCCCGTCAACACGCGGCGCGCCCTCGCTCACTTTTTCCAAGCCGGCGTCGTCATGTGCGCGCCGCGGCCGCGGCCACCGGGCGACGCGCCGGCGGCGACCGCGCCGAATGCGAACTCCGGCGGCGGCTGCAGCACCGAGAGCGGGGGCACAGCGCGCTCGCCCACCGCCACCGGGGCGCTCGGCGGCGAGTTGACGCCGTAGTTCTCGCCGTAGAACTCGTTCACGAGCGCCGCGGCCCACGCCGCCAGGTGCTCCTCGCTCGACTCGAACTGCACGCGCTCGAGCGCGTCGATGCCGCCGTTCACCTCGACGAGGTGCACGCCACGCGGCGCGGCACGCAGCACGTTCTCGAGGAAGCGGAGCGCGTTGCCGACGAGCGCCACGTCGGCCGCCGCGAGCAGCTGCAGAAAGCCCGCGAGCACGTCGCACGCGAGCACCTGCGCGAGGTGCGCGGCGCTCGTGAGCGCGACGTTCGCGAGCGCGAACGCGACCTCGCGGCGCACCTCGAAGCTGCCGCCGTGGAACTGCTGCGCGAGCAGCGGCAGCAGCTGCGCGTCGAGCAGCACGTCCACGACGCGCGCGTCGAGCGCCGCGAGGTTCGACACGACCCATGCGCTCTCGGCCGCGAGGTGCGCGGCGCCGCCGTCCGGCTGCAGGAACGCGTGCAGCCGGGGCAGGAACGGCGAGTCCGCCTGCAGCAGCGCGTGCACGTGCGGCAGCTGCCACTCGTCCGTGTGGTGGTCCGCGGCCCCGCAGCAGACGTTGCCGAACACGCGCAGGATCGGCGTCGCGAGCAGCTCACTGGCGTCTGCAAAGTGTGGCAGCAGCAGCGGCACGAGCCCGCTCGCGAGCAGCAGCTGCAGGTACTGCTCCTCGCGCGCGGTCAGGAAGCTCAGCAGCCACGCGACCTCCACGACCGTGTCCACCGCGAACGCGTGCGCGCTGTCCACCGGCAGCCGCGATGCGAGCACCGCGACGATCCCGGCGTCCACGAACGCCTTGGCCGACGTCTCGTGGCCGCGCGCGATGTTCGAGAGCGCCCACGCGCAGTTCTTCGCGAGCTCCGGCTCAGCCGCTGGGTTCGCCAGCTGCGCCGTGAGCGCGGCGACCGCGCCGCTCGCGATCAGCTGCTGGCGGAACTCGTCGCAGTCCGCCGCGATGTTGCCGAGCGCCCAGGCCGCGTGCTCGGCGAGCGTCGCGTTCGCGCCGTCGAGGAACTGCAGCAGCCGCGGCACGGCCGGCAGCACGAGCTTCGTGTGCTCGTACTGGCCGCTCGCAATGTTCGTGAGGCACCAGAGGATCTCGCGGTACACCTCGCCGCCCGTGCGCGTGGCGCTCGCGAGCGGCGACGCCGAGTTCAGCAGGTTCACCATGATCGGCACGATCTGCCGCGCGAATAGCAAATGCGAGTGACACGCACGCGTCAGAATTGAAGGGAAAAAACAGCTGGCGCGAGTCGCACGTAATGCAAACGCACCCCGGACTCGATGATCTTCTCGACCGCCTCGTAGTCGTGCTCGTGCGCCGAGAGCAGCACGCGCACCTCGCGCAGCACGTCGAAGCGCTCCTGGTGCGAGTCGATGGATGCGGAGCTCGTGTCCGCCAGCACGCGCACGAGCTCCGCGATGTCGCGGCTCGCACGCGGCGCCTCGTCCGTGGACATGAGCCGCCGGCGCTTGGTCTGCACCGCCTGGCGCCGCTTGTCCTTGCGCACCTGCGTGGCGACGCGCTCACGCCGCGCCTTCAGCGCGCGAGACTCCACCGCGCTGTCGTGCTTCTTGAGAGACGCGCGCGTCATGGTAGAGAGAGAGAGAGAGTGGGGGTCTGGGGGCACTCAAGACCTTAAGAGAGAGAAAGAGAGAGAGAGAGAGCTGCTGGCGCTGGGACCTTGGCGGCGGATTCGCGAATGCAGGCAGCCAAGAAACGCACGATGATGAAGATGGTGAGTTATAAAAGCACTTTGAAAGGATCTCGGATTACCTTGTTTTTGTCTCTATAAATGCTTAAATGGAGCAGCTTGAAGTTGATTGACTTTTATCACTATCCAAAGTGCGAGTTTAAAAAAACGCCTGTTCACTTTTGTCGGACTCACCAGCCGTCTCAATAACAAAAAGCAGCGCTTCCCCGAAGCTCCAGCCAAACGAACATGGTGCGTCGCGCGTGTGTGTATGGCGTGTCCCTTGCCTCGCCTTCCGCGCACGAAACGCTCACCCCCTCCTTCTCCCTCCTCCTCCTCTTCAGCCAGGCTACGAGGCCGAGGAGACCATCAAGCGCATCAAGAGCCACAAGGGCGTGCAGGCGGTGCTCATAGTGAACCAGGAGGGGGTCCCGATCTACTCGTCCACAAGCGACGAGGAGTTCGCCATGGACCACGCAGCGCTCATCTCGCAGCTCGCGGCCAAGGCCAAGTCCACGATCCGCACGCTTGATCCGACGAACGACATGACGTTCTTGCGCATTCGCTCCAAGAAGCACGAGATCATGATCGCCCCGGGTGCGTCCTGCTTGCCTCCCCTCCCCTCCCCCCTCTCTCTCTTGACCGGCGGCCGCGCACGGACACTCACTCGCCTACGCTCTTTGCAGACAAGGAGTACGCGCTGATTGTGATCCAGAACCCGAACCCGGGCACGGAGCACGAAGCCGCGGAAGCCAGCTGAGCGCTGCGCCGCCTCCATCTTATGTAATCGATCCCCTTTGCATACGAGGACGCCAAGTGCGTTGTCTCTCGTGGCTCTTTTGCGTGTATGTGTGTGTATCTGAGTGTGGGGCCACTCGTGAGAACGCTACGATGACTCATTAGCTCGTTGCCTCCTCGGATCCACAGACCCGCAGTCACCTCGCTGCGGGCGGCTGCTTGAGCACGACGGACTCGGGGTTGAACTCGGGGTTCTCCACGAACTGCAGGAAGAGGTTGCTCAGGCGCCGGCGCAGCCCCTCGAGGCTCTTGTCCTTGCGGCCGCGGCTCAGCATGTCTGCCTCGCGGTCGATCAGCTCGACGATCTCCTTCGTCAGCGCGCACTCGAACTCGTTCACGGTCCACTTAACGTGCAGCAGGACGTCGAGGCGCTCGTCCACAGACGCGGCGAGCGCCGGCGCCGCCTTGAGCCCGTGGAACAGGTCCATCAGCTCCTTTGCGCGCACCGTGAACGGCGTGTGCACCTCCTTGACGCTCCCGTCGCCCATCTGCCACTGCTTGGGCCGCGCCATGAACTGCAGCATCGACTCGACGCGCTGCTTCCGGTTCGCGTCCGTCGCCGTGAGCTTGAGCCGGTCGATCGTTTGCAGCAGCTTCGTCTCTTTGGCCAAGATCGCCTCGAGCGCCGCCTGCCGCACCGACGGGTCCCCCCGCGAGCCGCTCCCGGCGGCGTCGTCGAGCTTGCGGGTCTCGAACTGCCGCCACTTGTCGAGCTCGTTGTAGAGCACCTCAAAGTCGCCCGCGGTCTTCGGGTGCATGCGCCGGAAGATCTCGCGCTTCTGGAACGACGCGTCCTCGACCGCGTTCTCGCGCGCCTCGAGCTCGCCCACGACGACCACCCGCCGTCGCTGCTCGCGCAGGCTGAACACGTACGCGCGCGCCTTGTACCCGCGCCAGAGCCGCGCGACGAGCAGCGCCGAGTCCTCGCGCAGGCTGTCGAGCTGGTACGAGTCGAAGTACGGCTTGGCCGTGAGCTGCCGGTCGCACGACGCGTCGAGCCGCAGGTCGCGCCGCGTCATCTGCGTCCCGGACTCGCGCGACGTCTGCAGCGAGCGCGTGACAAGCTCCTGCGTCTGCGTCTCGCGGTGCGCGCGCGTGATGCCGAGGTTGCGTCGCGCGCGAGAGAGGAACGTCTGCGTGTGTGTGTAGCGACCGCAATACGGTGGGTGCGCTCAAGTCAGCACAACTGTTTGGCCCTGGAGCGTCTTGTGCCATCCGAGCGCTCGCACCTGTGCTGACGCGTGGTGGAAGAGCTGCTGCGTCTTGCGGTGGCGGAAGCCGCCCAGGTACGGCTTCCGCCCGGCAAACTTCTCCACGTCTACGTAGATCGTCCGATGCCGATCCTGCTCCTCTGTCCTCACGCCGCAACGCGGCCACGTGAGCACACACAACAACACACAGCTAAGCGACGGAGTCGCGCGCGTGCAAAGCCCATCATACAGACCGACCGTCGTAGATCTGGACCTGGATCCGATCGGGCATCATGTAGTCGCTCGAGCTTGCCTTCTTCGCCACGTGTGCCTGCAGCATGCGCTCGTCCTCGCCGGCGCTGCTGCTGCTGCCATTGAAGCCGAGTGACGCGAGCGCGGTCTCCTGTAGAGTTTGCTCAGCGGAGGGCGGAGTCAGCCCCGGGAACGCGATGAGGTCCGCATTCAGCTTGAGGTCTCTGCAGAGCGCGGCGGTGAGCTCTGCGATCGTCATCTCGGGAGTCGCGACCACGCGGTGGCGAACGTTGTCGGGCTGCAGGATCACGAGCAACGAGAACTCGAGTGTATCTGTGGCCGAGTCTGCGCCTGCGTCCGGGCTGCCGGTCTCGGAAGCGGCCGCGCGGAAAAACTCGGACATGGCTGCGTGTCCGGAGGCCGGCAGCTCTAAGGATGGATCGTCTTCGGTCTGGACCTGCATCTCGAGCGCTCCCTCGCCCTCTCCGTCCGCGGCGTCGGTGCTTTCCATCGCGCAAGCGTATGTCTTCTCTGCCGTACGAAGCTGCGCAAAGACTCGCGAGTCGGCTGCCAGAGCGAGCACCACCTCTTCCCATCAGACAGCCACGACTGGTCGCGCTCGCTATACTCGAAGACGTACGTGTACAGGATGGGAGGGGATATACAGTATGTTCTCGGAGATCGGAGGACTGAGCTGACCGACGAGCATTTTTATCGTGCAGCTTCTGAGGCCGATGGTGGCTCTGCTCGGCTCAGCCACGCCCACCTCACTGGCGTCCGGTGTTGTGGTGACTCTAACCTGGCTATCACTGCGCGCTACTGGTGGCGCGGCTTCTTGTGCCGCTGGTGCTGCTGCAGCTTGAGCTGGAACTTGTTCGCCGTGCCCTGGTTCGTCACGAACTCCTTGCGCTTCTTCACCTTCTTGAGCTTGCCAGTGTCCAGCGTTTCGTCCCAGTAGTCCTGGCGCCCGGCGTTGCGGTGCTTCCAGTCCTCGCTCTTGAGCTTGTTCATCACACGGTCGTGCTTCGCCGCCAGCTCGCGCTCCAGGTCCGGAACGCCCGGCGCGTCGTCGCCGCCCTCGGGCTTCTTTTCCTCGCTCTCGCCGTTCGCTTCGCTCCACTTGTCCACCGACTTGCCGAAAAGCGCGGCGCTCTTGACGCCAATGTTCTTCAGCTGCCGAGGATCAAAGTGCACCTTCGTGACCGTCGGCAGCGCGAGCGGCGCTGCCGCGGTTGTCGCCGCCACGATGTCTTCCACTGTCGTTAGCACCGGCTTCTTGGCCGGCGCATGGGCTTCAGCTTCGTCAGCCGCCGTCTCAACCACCTCACGCTCCATCTCCAGCGACTCGGCGCGCGGCCGCCACATCGCTGCACTGAACCGGTGCAGCTTCCCAACGCGGCCGCCGAAGGTCGGCATCGACGCCGCTGCGCGCTGGAGCGTCGATCCGGGCGCCCGCCGCTTCGCCGTCACGCTGAACGTCACGACGACGTTCCTTCGCAGTGCCGCGGCCGCCGGCATCGCCCGCGTCTTCGCGCCCTTCGCCTCCTCGACCTCTGCGTCGACGTCGGCGGCGCCGCTCTCAGCGTCCCGGGCGCTTGTGATGTTCGTCTTGAGACTCGAGAGGAAGCCGTTCATGTCGAGCTCTCGCGCTTTCGGCGCGGCCGCCACCTTCTCGGGGATCTCCTCCGCCGCGCGCTTCGTCCCTGGCGCGGTGTCAGCTTCAGCCCCCGTTGCCGCCGACGCAGCGGAGGCGCTCGCCTTTGGCTTTGGCGGTGGCCGCTCGGCCGCGGGCAGCACGCGCGAGTAGAAGAGCATGTACGCCTTTTGCTGCAGCACCGTGTCGAGGCTCACCCACCGCACGCTCTCGTCGTTCATCTCGTACCACTGGCCGGACGAGCCCTTAACGAACGCGTAGTAGTGGCCGCAGTCCGTCGAGTAGCCGGCGTGCACGAGCACGGCGTGGAGCGCGTACTTGCAGCGGCCGCGCGCGCGGTCCGCGCTGCCCGCGGCCATGCGCGGCGCGAGGTCGAGCGTCGCGGCGAACTCGACATGCTTCTTGATCTTGCCGAACATGGCGTCGAAGCGCTTGAGCTGCAGCACGAGCACGCTCGGGCCCGTCTCGATCGCCATGCCTTTCTCCGCGCGGCTCGGCTGCTTGCAGCGCGCGCACTTCCACGCGTTGCTGTCGTCGAGCGTCTCGACCGCCGTGAAGTGCTGGAGCGCGCTCTTGACGCTCGTGATGCCGTGGTTGACCTCGAGCGAGAGGTCGAGGAAGTCGTCGAAGCGCTCCGAGACGAACGCGCACTTGGCGCACTTGAGCGTGTTGCGCAGCGTGCCGCCGAACACGCGGTGCACGAGCGTCGTGGCCGCCGCCGGGTGCGTCTCCGCCTTGATGTGCGCCTTGCGCAGGCACGCGCGCTGCATCGCGTCAAGCAGCAGCCGGAAGAACTCGTGCGCGTCCTCCTGCCGCCCGATGCGGAAGCTCTTCGACACGTGGCGGACGTTCATCACGATTTCCTTGGGCTGTAGCACGCGGCCACTGCCGCCGCCGTGCACGCTCTGCAGCAGGCGGCACATCGCGCGCACGCCGCAGAACGCGTTCGCGCCTTTCGCGGGGTCCCCGGCGTGGAGCTTGGGGAACACTCTCGCCGCCGCTGCGCCGCCGGAGCTGCTCGCGCCCGCTGCGAACGCCGCGAGCACGTCCTTCTGCAGCAGAAACTGCGCGAAGCTCGGCGTATACGAGAGGCATTGGAGCACCGAGTTGAGGTAGCACGTGTTCCCGAGGTTCGCGAAGCCCGGGCCGATCTTGCGCGAGTGCGTCCACGCCAGCAGGCGCTCGACGTCCTCGCGCTCCACCAGCACGCGCTTCTTGAGCTGCTGCTGCTGCGCTGCCGCGGCGCCGCCGCTCCCAGTCGCGAGCGCGTCGACCTTGCCGATCACGCGCACGTTGCGCGCGCGGACGAACTCGATACGGCGCTCGTTCACGAGCGCGACCGCCGATTTGGCGTTGAACACGACGCCCTGCGCTGGCGGCGGGGCCGAGGGTCCGCTGGCCGCCGTTGGTGCCGTCATCACCATCATGGCTTCGCGCAGTCTACGCGGGGCGAGTGGATGAACTGAATGGCAGGCAGGCGGCAGTGACTTCCTCGACCGACTGAGACTGAACGACTGGAGCTCTTCGTTTGCCTCCGGCGCGATACGTTTTGCAAGTCATTGCGAGCAGCGGAATTTAAAACATATTTACAAGCGGAGGATTCCCGCCAGGACCATGAGC
Source organism: [Pythium] brassicae (nom. inval.) (assembly GCA_008271595.1). Taxonomy (NCBI): domain Eukaryota; phylum Oomycota; class Peronosporomycetes; order Pythiales; family Pythiaceae; genus Globisporangium; species [Pythium] brassicae (nom. inval.). The sequence continues at coordinate 4,480 of SMMQ01001499.1, read as the reverse complement.
TCGGCATGCGACGAGCTTGTCGCCAA
>SMMQ01001498.1:3726-18284 GCA_008271595.1 [Pythium] brassicae (nom. inval.) | reverse complement strand
ACGAAGACCACCCCTCTGTGCACACAATGGAAGCCCGTCCTGCCATGTGCTACCCCGAATCAGGCTCATCTCGACCACCGATCCGAGCTGCTTGGTATCTACCTGAATCTGCCGTCGTACCGCGTGTTTACACAAAGTGTGAACAGCGAGAGCGCCAACGTATTGCTAAACGATTTAAAGCTGAGTACTCTTCGCGCATTCGTGTGCTGACACTGAAGTCGGTTTTGCTCGATCGGTTCATTGCTTAGCTTTGCGTGCTGCTGCTGCAGCATCTTCTCGCTCTAGCCCGCCTCAGTCTGATGTTGGATTGCGCCAGTCTGCGTCATCACCATCTCGAACTTAAGAGGCATCAACCAGCTGTTCAACTCGTTCGTGGTGATGCTCAACTTGTATAACACTCTCGATACGGTCCGGACGTCGAGCGGACATGGGCACACTGCTGCGACCTCAGAGAAGTGGAGAACTGCAGTAGCCGCAAACAGCTCAAAGACTTCTCGCGGATGGTGTCAGGTCAGTCGGCTGCCCTGCACTTGCTCGCTCATAGTCTCTTTTTCTGGAACGTGCTTAACCGAAGCAGCACCAACGGATCAAAAGTGCTCAAATTTGAGACTGCTGCTTGCTCTGTTGGCCGCCACTCGCTGATCACTTTTACCACTTTTTGATCCTCCGGTGGTGTGTTCAGGATGTATTCGAACCCCTTCGACACCGCCTTCATCCCCTACATGCCTCTGTTAATTATCCTCTCCGTCGCCAGTCTCGAGTCGGCGCTGGGGCTTTGGCTGCGTCATGCGGAACGAGTGTTAGCTAATGCCGGAATCCACCACCACACCGTCACTGTCGCGCAGGCGTATAGTTTGACGCAGGAATCTGTTCACATAGGCGTGCATACAAAGGACGTTTTTTGTCGTGTGGGCTGGTGTCTCAGAGGAGTGCGTGGCAGAACCCCATGCGTCTTCGGTGATGTGCGTGGGGCTTTTCAACAGGAATATTTGCTCGTCCTCAGCAAGAGTAGCCGCCCTGTGCACCTCTGGAAGATGGTTCAGCAGCCACGGCCATAGAGTTTCTTGTATCACAGTTACAACTGCTAGGGCGACTACAACGCACCTCGTCCAGTCGCCCTTGTCCTAGAAAAGTGCTGCTTCGTGCTGAGTCGCAGTCTTCGCGCGCTTGAAGGCGAAGAAGAGCACAGCACCTGAAGCAGTTTGAGCTAGACACAAGTTTTTTGTGTACAAATATAATTGTGGTGCGTACCAGGGTAGATCGCAAGCTGATTCTTGAGAAGCGAGAACGCGTCGGAGCTGCGTTTAAACAGGGGATAGAGAAGGATAACGAGAGCAGCGTCTTCGTAGTCTGTTCTAGGTTCCGTGTTTGAAGAGGTCCAAAACCAGCGATATCAAGTCTACACTTGGACACGGTGGCACCTTGTTTGCGAACGAGTTGTTGTTAATCGCGACGCGCCCGTCGAGCTGGTTGCCGTCTTTGCCAGTCGCCACTTACAGCTTGCTCTCAGCGGTTTGGATGTGCCCAGGTAGTGGTTCGTTGCTTTTCTAAAGAACGAGCTTACTGTGCTCTTTGCAAAGGCCTTGTATCCGTCCGCGTTCTTGCGCGAGAAGCGCACAGCAAAAAAGTCCAAGACTGGACGAACGTGCACGCGCTCTCACCGCGAGCGATTGACTAATCGATGCTTGGTCTCGAAGCCGTCTTGACAGCTAAAATTGCGTCGAACACATTCAGAGCGTTTGCCTCGCGCGCTGGGTGTTCCCAGCGCGAGGTACATGGTGGCCATTGCTGTGCAAGTGAACAGGTGCTATGCTTAGTCGTTTGGTGCGTTGGCGATCCCTGTTTAGAATCTAAGTTTCAACGAGTCCCAGACTGGTCGATATTCATATAATACACATTTTTATTGGCTTTGTATGACATGTAATATATTTTTTCATCACTTATCCAAGTATGTCCGACTAATGTCCGATGCAAACAGATTCCTTTGCGCTGATATCAGTGGCTGGTACCATTATTTGAACACTTTGATTGGGCAAATTACCCGTTGTGTTTAATTTTTTTTTTTACATCACATGTTCAACATTATTTTTTATCCGTCATAGCATTGTTTGGATCAACCGGGGAAAACGCACAGAAAGACTCATACACAAATCGCACTGGTTAGGCTACAGACAAATGCGAGAATCACAACTTCGTAGCCATACTTGATTCGAGACCAAGGCGCACTCTGAAGAGCTGAAGAGCGCCACTGAGAGCACACGCCATCTCAACTATTATATTTCCTATGAGCTCTTGTTTCGCCAAACGTTCGCGAAAAACACCCACCATATTTAGCTAAGCTCTCCAGATAAAAATGAGCACGACAACTGTGTCTCGAGAACGAAAAATCGAGATCGCGGAATGCTACTTCCGCTAAATATCGAGTAATGATCACAAATATAATGAGAGTAATGGGTGAGTATTTGAAAAAAGACGGAGCACTTTCAGCTGCAAAATACCAAACATTTGGTTCTAGACCGGAGAGGTTGTTAATGTGTCAATTTTTGACACTCAAAATCAGCCTACATTCCCGAAAAACGTAGTTACTTTTCATGTATTTACGCGAAGCACTTTATCTCCACAGTATCAACTGAGAGAGTTTTGGCAAATCGTGTGGTTGTCCAGATTATATTTTGCTCCTAGTATGCCGCATACAAATGGATGGTTATTTTAGCTCGTAAAAGACCTTTGTTTGAAATAACAAACCTCCATCGAGCTTGACCCATTGGCTCCACTCTTACGCAGGCCACGCTACCTCAGCACAGTGCCCCGGCGCAAACGCCCCACCAACACAAATACTGGTTCCATTTCAATTCACAATATGGCATGAGCAAAGTGCACCGGATCTCGGTGTTTCAAATATAAGTCACGGTTTGTACTTAATTTAAGTATGTGATGTTGGTGGACACCTAAAAAGGTTGGCTTTTACAGAGAAAGTCATCTTCTGTGTGTAATTTGAGCAGAAATGGGTCATTTTGCTCATCTCAATGATGAGCACTGACGAGCACTCGGGTGCCTCGCCGCGATCATTGGAGAAGAAGGCACTGCCTCGTTCGTCGCTGCGAACCCGACATGGCAAGTCGAGCGTCTTGATCAGTACTTCCGCTTTGAAGGAAGTCGGATCAACCATGCTCGTGGTACGAACCTGGGGGTTCGGGGACGCAGTCTGCGTCTGACGCGCCGCGGTTCGCGGGCGTCAAGCTTTTGGGCTGAAGGTGACAGCCTTCGAAGGCAAGGAGAGCGACAACCTCCTGTTCTGATTCAAAGAACTCGAGCTCGCGATGGACGCTGCTCTGCTCACGCATGAGCACCTCAAGGTGGCGTTTGCGATATCACACCTTGGACGCCGAGCTCGCTCGCGGGCGCTCACGCGCAATGAGGACCTCCACGAAGAGTTCCCGTCGTGAACTCGCTGCGCACTTCGCTGCAGCGGGCGTTCGAGCCGCCGAACGCAGCGTTCCGGACGCGGTCTAAGTTCCTTGCTTGCAAGCAAGGCAAGCGCGAACTGTCCAAGTACGTTCACGAGCTCCGAGAGCTTGCTGCAGCCATGGCTTCTCAGCCGCTGAAGCAAGAGACCATAGTCACGGCTTTCATGGAGAGACTCCGGCTGGGTCCTCCCCGTGACCAGCTCTTCTGATCGAGTCCAAGGACTCTCGAAGAGGCGATCGAGATCGCGCGGCTGGAAGGCTACAGTCTTCGTCAAGCCCGGTCAACATCGACCTTCCTTTTTAGGATACGCGCGGCGTCAAGTGAGCAGACTCCCATGGAGATCAGTTCCATCAAGCAGCGACGCTTGGATGCGAATTGCTTCCACTGCGGGAAGCCCGGGCTCTTCAAGCGCGCGTGTCCGAGGTTGACTTCGGGTCAACGTGTTGGCGGGCGTGCCAACACCAACTTCCGCGATGCGCCGCGTGGCCGTGGCTACAGCAATGACATGCCGCGCGGGCATTTAAACGGTCACTCCCAGTAGGCGCAGAACCCCCTACTGGGGGGAGTTTAGGCGTGCATGTCACGCGTGGCGAGGTCACGGAGCATGCATGCTCAGCCCTCGACGGCCAGCGATGGCCGTCCAAGGTGGGCCCAATCAGCAGCTAGCCGGTCGTGGTCAAGGCGAAAGTGAAGGGATACCAGTCGATGAGGGTTCTCATCGAGTTGGGTGCGAGCTGCAATTACGTGCGGCTGCACACCATCGCCTCGAATAAGGCGATGTATGCTAGTGCTCTCCGAGAGAGTAAGCATAATGGCGAGATCCTGGTACGCTTGACGGCAGGCGCTGTCGTCGAGACACCCAAGCTCTTGGTCGATCTGCGAATGAAGTTCGCGGACTTTGAGTCCGTCGAGACTTGCGTGGTGCTCGACATGGATGTACGTTACTACGTCATCCTGGGGGTGCCATGGCTGACTAAGCACCAGCCGTGGATCGACTGGTGTACGAGAGCCACCGGGGCATCCCTTCCTGTCGCAAGAGGCCGAGCTCTGGCGAGTCATGATCCCACCTCGGTTCGCGCACGGCGCGCTTGGGTCGAACCCAAGATAATATCCCACGCTTCCGTGGTGGATGTTGGCGTGTCGGAGACCAACACGTGGGGCAAGGAAGCTCGGCTGCTCGCGCAGCGAGCTGTGAAGACACGCAACGTGGGGACGCCGATGTGTCACGAGGTAGCACGAGTTCTCGCCAAACCCACGTCAGCTCGAGGAGCTGCTTCGAAGAAGCAAGTTCCGAAGGAACACCGCGCTGCAAGCTGTCGAGCTGCAGGCGTCGTAGCTCCCTTGCAAGAGGTGGAAGCCATGGCTGAACGAATCTCTTCCGTTCAGATGACTCAAAATGCAAGCTGTCTCGCCGCAGGCGCCGACGCTCCCTCGTCTGAGGTGGAAGCATCGGTTGAATGACTGTCTGTCGGTCAGGTGCTCTCACACGCCAAAGTTATTGGCAACGCTGCACAGCATGGGTAAGTCCGTAAGTCCCAGACGATGCCTCAGCAACATGCTGAAAAATCAGTTGACTTTGTGTAGACAAGGCTCACGTGATTGGATCATGGGAAGAGCACGAGAGTCGTGGGACAACCTCGCCGCGCCAGAATGCGCCACGCGCACGCGCGGATGGCGAGATACAGCATGTCTCCGTCTCGAGACGTCGAAACGCAAGACGGAACGCAGCACGCGACAAGCGCATGCTTGTGGCTGCTTACGAGCTGGTACGATCGCCCGAGACTGGCGTCAAGACGATCGGGGTTCGCGGATGCGAACGGAGCGTGGGTTCTCTCATCGTCGACTGACTTGAGGTCGTCGATGGTCTGACCGGCATGGTCAAGCACACGGACGTTGTCCTGGAGCCGCTCCCAGAGCTCTTCTAGCTCCTCTCGTTCGAGATGCTGGGATTCCTGGAGTTTCTTTGCGAGCGCAAAGTTGGGTAAATTTCCGAGATGGTTCTGATACGACTAGAAGGCGAAGGCTCTAAGCTGAACAGCTCCTCTGTCATGGACGAGTCTGCCCTTGATGAGCCCAAGCCGCGCTACGAGTTGCGGCACGGTGCACAAATACTGAAGGATCCAAAGGATCCTCTGTATCCACTCGTGATGGAGTTCAGCGGCGTAGTCTGCAAAGACCCGCTGATAGTTCTTCCTCCAGACCGTGGCGTCCGTCACGAGATTGACTTGGTGTCGGGCACCAAGTACTGCGTGACGCGGCAGTGGGCGCTGTCCAAAGAAGGAAGCTGCAGGGTTCGTGCGGGAGTCAAAGTTTCCGCATTCGAGCCCGACATTCTGTGTTCGAAAGCCGAACGGAAAGTGGCGTATCGTGCACGCGTTCAACAAGTTGAACAGCGCGACGCTACCGGCGCAGAGGCCCATCCCGAGGAAGGATGTCATGATGAACAACATGACAGGCGCCACGGTGTTCAGCGCACTAAATCTGGCGGACGGCTACTACCAGATCCTAATGCGGGGACACGATGTCCCACTCACATTTGTGAGTACTCCAAGCGGAATGCTTCGGGAGTGGTTGGTGATGCCGCAAGACCTCTCCAACGCGCGCCGGCGACGATCAATCGTTTTGTCACGCAGCTCTCCGTCCAATGCGGAAGTTCGCGCAGACGTACGTCGACGACATATTCGTCCACAGCGCGGCACAAGATGGGAAGTCCGATGTGGAGGTTCACATCGAGCACCTTCGGCAGGTGCTGGTTTGCATGAGAGATCAAGCTCCATGCAAACATCGAGAAGTGCATCTTCGGAGCACCTGAGACCCCGATGTTGGGATGCTTTGTCGGTCACGACGGCGTGCGCGCCGATCCCGACAAAGTCAAGGCAGTCGTGGACTTGCCGGTGCCACGCAGTCTGAAGGACTTGCAGAAGTGGTTGGGACTCGCCAACTGCTTGCACTGGTAAACAGCGAACTACGCAGCCATGGTTCGCTCTCTGCCGTCGCTTCAGAAGAAGGACGCAGACTGGCAGTGGTCTGCCGAGCACGATCGTGCTTTCCTTGAGGTCAACGACAGTCTGATGCGAGCGCCGGTCCTGGCGCTCCCAGACTCGACGAACCCGTTCACAGTGGCCTGTGGTGCGTTCGACTTTGCGATCGGCTGCGCGCTGATGCAAAAGGACGTCAACGGATGTGATCGCGCCGTCGCGTTCCAGTCTCGGCAGCTCAAAACTGCTGAGAAGAACTACCCAGTGCACAACAAGGAGCTACTCGCAATGAAGTACGCTCTTGTCAAGTTCCAGGTGCACCTGCTCGGCGCGGAACCTTTCGTGGTTTTCACAGACCACGCGTCCTTGCGGACGGCGACGAGCTCTCCGCATCTGTCGCAGCGCATGGCATGCTGGTTTTCATTCTTCGCGGAATACAATTTCACGGTCGAGTGCAAGCCTGGGAGGCTCAACGTACTCGCCGACGCGCAGTCGCGTCGGTCGGACTATGAGCTTGCTCAAGTCGTCTTGGCTGAATGTCGTTGCTCGACCGCATCAAGGCGGTGTACGAGAACGATGAACTCTGCGTCGAGCTCCTTCGCCACTTCGCGCTTGGCGACAACGCCAAGGCGAAGCTGTCGCCGTTGATGAGAGCGCGGATTCCCCGCTTCTCCGTGCACGATGGGATCGTGTACTTCCGGATTGGATGTGGCGAGCAATCGCGCATCGTGGTGCCACATGATGAAGACATCAAGTACCAGCTTCTGTTCGAAGCTCATGACTCGACTGTTGGCGGTAATCTCGGTCGGGAAAAGACCTACTCGCTCGTGAGCGAGTCGTACTGGTGGCCTCACATGTACAAGTGGGTGGCCACATAGGTGAAGACGTGCGAGACGTGTCAGCGCGTCATGCTTTCGCCGCATACGGCAGCTCCACTGCAGAGCTTGCCGGTGCCGCACGACTACTGGCATTCAGCCTCGATGGACTTCATCTTTGGTTACCCAAACGTCAAACACGGACACGCAGGTGTCGTCGTGTTTGTGCGCCGCCTGTCGAAGATGGTGCGGCTGGCGCCAGTGCGCGAAAAAGTATCTGCACTCGACACGGCGCGTATCTTTTTAGATACGGTGTTCTGACACCACATCAGCCGGAGGCATTTGTCTCGGATCGAGATCCTCGCTTCACGCACCCTCGCAAGTGTGGTGCGCTCTGTTCGAGCTTTTCAGGACGAGACTCGACATGTCGACAGCGAACCATCCGCAGACCGATGGTCAGACCGAGCGCGCGAACCGCGTGGTCGAAGACATTCTTCGCAGCCACGCGGCTGAGTAACCTGCTCGCTGGGCCGAGCTGTTGCCGTTGGTGAGGTTCTCCATCAATAATGCGGTTCGCGCATGGACGGGCTTCTCACCGTTCTTCGTGAACACGTTGCGCGCGCCGCGCATCCCGCTGACACTCAACGGACGGGGTCCAAGGCAGGGAAGGAGGGAGAGTTGGACTCTCGGTTGGCGTCAGTGACGCCAACAGCAGTCCGCAGGCAACTGCAAGACTTTATACCACATCGCGAAGCTGTGATGCACCGTGTGCGCGACGCCATGGCGGATTCTCAAGACAAACACAAGGAACAAGCGGACAAGTACGGGAGGAAAAACCTACATGCATTCAAAGTCGGTTACTTAGTCCTACTCGACGCGCGCAACCTGCGTACGGCTCGAGTCTCTGCTGTCGGAAGCAGCAAGCTGCGGCCACGCTTCATTGGGCCGTTCAAGGCGGTCCACGTCAGTGGCCGTGCGTGCACCCTGGAGCTGCCGACAGCTCTGCAGACGCACCTGACGTTGTAACTCGGGATGCTGAAGCCATATCACCAGGCTGCTGACCCTGATGATACTGATCTGGAGGCTCACGACACTCCGGAGTCTCGCGCACCGTCTCGAATCGAGACTCCGAGCGAGCTCAAGCATTACGCGGGGTCAAATCGCGCCACTGATGGTACGAGTACGAGTCGAACTGAGCCCGAGGCTCCGCCAAGTATGGCGCCGGAAGGTAGCGCGAGTGGTCCTCCTGGCCGAGCGCGTCAAGCCGACCGGCAAGGAACGCGTTGTACCGCCGGTGCGACTCAGCCGTCGCTCGAAGACTCGCAAGCTGGACTTCCAAGTCCCGAATCGCTGAAACAGCGCGTCGCGCTCGGCACGACCCTTTGTCGCCTCGTCAATCAGCTCTCGACACCGCACTGAGTGGCAGTCGAGGCGCTCCGTGTCGTCGCGACCGCGCCGATGAAACTCCTCGATCAGCGTCTCGAGGTCGCTTGCGCGCGCCGCCGCCTCTCCTGGATGCACAAGGGCGCCAGTCTTTCTATGTGGAAGGGCTGCTGAAGCAGCGGACGAAGTTCGGAGCGAGAGAGCTCCTTGTGAAGTGGCATGGTTACTCCCACTCGCAGAACTTGTGGCAGAGCCGCGAGTCGCCGCTGCCAGATGTGCCGGGGCTGTTTGCTGAGTTTGACCGCCGGTGCCAGCAGCAGCCACAAGTACGACTATAGTCGGACCCCCCAGTGGTCCGACTTATCGCGGCGGACAGCCGCATCAGGCGAATAAAGGGAGCGCCAACCTGAGGGGACGAGTCGGTGGAGCGCTTGACGCTGGAGCTGGACGCCGCCGGCGAGTACTCTTGCGCAGCGGAGACTGCCACGCGCGAGTACTGCTGAGGCGGGAGCCCTTGGGCTGGTCAGACCGAGCCGATCTGGGTTCGAGTGTCCTTGTGCCAGGCACAGAACTTGGCGAACTCGAACCGCCAGCGTCGCTCCAGACGCATGTCTTCCTCGAGAGGGGACTCGAAGACGTACGTGCCATCATATTCCTTCGCTTCCAGTCACTGAAAGAAGTTGTCTTCCCAGACGCGGTGACTCTCGCCGTGTGCAAGCACGATTGGCATGTCCAAGACTTAGCCCACAGAGCGCCAGAGACCCAATGTCTAGGCGTTGTGCCGGAGATCGCCAAGGATGGCGCGGTACCCCGCACGGTCAAAAACCACCTCGTTGATGAGCCGGTTCCAGGTTTGAACCGCGGCTCGGGTACACTCGCGACTGGCAGTCGACGCCGCAGCAGAGCCTCGCGGCTCGGGGCTGCTCTGGGGAGTCGACGCTGCGATTGCTTCGGGATCGGGCGGCGTTAGGTCCCCGTCCTTGCCACTGGCGTTGTCGTCGACACGGTCGTCACGGCCAGCGCTGTGCGCGGGAATGGCGTCGCCCTCTTCGTCGTCGCTGCCGAAGAGCTCTTGCACGCGTGCGAGAGATGGTTCCTGCGGACGAGCAGGAGCGAGCTACGCTGACTGAGAGTCTGGCGCAGCCGAGTTGCTTGGAGCAACTGGAGCGGCTTGGTTGCCACTCAAAGTGGACGTGGGAGGGGCCTTCTCCTCGTCACTCTCGCCGAAGTCCACGTCAAGCTCCGTGAGCAGATCGAGCGGGTTCGTGACCAACTGCTGGTCGAGAAACGGGCTCATGGAGCGAGCTTAAAGGTCGGGGATGTGATCCGACCGAGCTCGAGCTCGGGGAGGCGTTCGCGCTCCGGCTTGCCACGTCGACGGCGATTCGTTCGTAAGAACATTGTCCCCGGACACGCACGCAGAGTGCACAGCTTCACCAGAAGCGGCATCATTCGACGCAGAAGTACGCGTCGCACCCGCCGCCGGCGCCCGCTGGTCTTCCGGGGCTTTCTTGGCGTTCGCCACGCCAGTCGCACCCGCATCAGTTATGTGCGTCGCACCCGCGGTCTGCGCAGCCGCTGAGTCAGTGAGCGCTGGGAGCGCCGCTACAGCGCTTTGCGCTTTGGTCTCCGCGGTCTTCGTACGCGACTCTTTCAACGTCGCTGCAGGCAACTCCACGCCGGCTTGGCGTGAAGTGCGCGTGCCAGCTGAGAGCCGGCACGTGGCGTTCTGCACGGTCGGGGACCCACTCACGGGAGTCTGCTCAAGGATGAGTGGGCAATTCGGCGACGGATCCACCACCTCTTCGTCATCGGAGGTGTCGCCCGCCGCGTCCGCAGCGTGCTACCGCGCTAGGGCAGCGCTGGTGCGCTGCGTCGCCAGTGCTCTCGTTCGCGAGCTCATACGAGTAGCGTTCTTTGACGTGGGCGCTTTCGCGCCAGAGCTCTTGCTCTCGGGTTTCTTGACCGTGCTGCTGGGCTTGCGTGCTGGCTTGCTCTTTGAAAGTAAAAGCACGGGAGCCGCAGTTTCTCAGCAAAGCCCCCACACCCACAAGGGCAAGTCACGAGCATGGCTCTGTTGACTGTTAGTCAGACCAACACGACAGAAGTGGACCCCGGCGTTGCGGGTCACTTTCGTCTGAGTGGGGGGGGGGGTAACGGGGTTACACGAGTTGGTGTTTTTGCACTAACTGGACACGTGGTGTGATTACACCATGTGCCGTGTCCCGCATGAAAGGCGGACACGGGACGCTGGGTCCAAAAAGGGATTTATCCCTTTTTGCAGCGTGAGCGGCTCACAGCCAGTGAGTCCGGCTCCTGGTGTGTTTATCTTAGATTCAGTATGACAAGCAGCAACAAGGAAGATAACCACACAGAAATACATTCAGTTCTTGTTTTACCTCTTCGAACGCAACTTTGTTGCTAGTTCTCACAGTCTGCGTGCAGTCTCCGTAACGGAAGCTTACTTGGCACAGAGTGCCTGCGTCCTTACGCTTCCTCAAGCAAGGTGCTGTGTGACCCCCATCACAGCAATACAGTAAAGTCGGCCTCAGATATCGAAGCCGACAACCTCCGATTCTCCTACATCTTCGACATGTAGGCAACCGTCAGTCCACTTAGTAACAGCGAACTAGTGAAAAGGCTCGTCTTCGCGTCCGACGTTGAATGCCTGCCATGATGGACCCCGAAGCGGCTCATAGAGGCTCATTACTGGCTCGTCATGGTGGTCGTCTGGAAGACGATCACGCGTCTGGCAGTTCGCGTCGCCCACCGAGGAAGCCGCCCAAGTGGTGAATACCCAACGACGCACGACAGCGAAATCCAGACACGTGAATTCAAGCGTCGCCGACCGGGTACGTTCAGTCGTCTAAACGGCTTGCTCGGTCGCCAGCCAGTGTCCAAGTCACTGGCCCTCGCGGCAGCATCATCAGACCCAAATGCGATCTTCGAAGCTGAAGTTGAGCACTTCAAGACGTTCAAGGCGGGTGGGGAGCAGGTGCAAGCTCCTGAGCAGGTGTAGGCGTGGTGGTGTCTACCTGGCATCAGACGCAAATGCCATGCTTGTGTACGGTGGAGGGCGCTGTGATCGCGATGAAGCCTTCTTCAGTGGTCGTGAGTGCGACCTCGGCGCAATAGCTGACATTCTTCGTCCAAAATGCGCATCTCTCCGGTCAGGTTTTACTGAAGGCGCCATGATGCTTCAGCTGAACAACCACCTCATACCACCTGACGTGAGAACAGTGAAGCATCTTTCAAACAGCTCCTGGATGGATCACATCCCCAAGCGCAATGTCGATACTGTATGTCGGACTCCAACTAGAGCGAGTTCGAGAATGACAGCGACTGAATGCCAAGTTCATTTGTGTTGCGAACGTCGAGCACCATGATTTTGCTGTACTGCGAGACGAAAACGGCCTTGTCGCGCGTCCAGCTCCACGCACTTAATGTAGCCGCCTCGATATTTCTGTTTTTTTGCGCTCTGGGGACAGAAACTGCAATCAAGATGCGGAACTCGCGGTCCGCGGTCTAGTGCAACGTATGACACGTTGTACAACAGCGTGTCGCTTGATGCGATCGCTGGCGATCGGATACGCACGAGCTGGAGCAGCTGGATCTGGTGCGTCAGCCCGGCTTGGACGACTGCCTGGCAGTGCTAGAGCACAGTGAGCAAGCGCCGTCCCTCGACGAGTTCGCAGTCAGGGGGCACTGCCGACTGCTGGTGCTTCTTCTGCTGCTTTCGATTGCCGCGTTACCGGTGCCGTCGGAGAAGTGGTCGGAGCACCTGAGCCGTGCGGTCACCAGCACGCTGGCGTGGATCCCGGACAGCCTGTTAGAGAGCGATCGGGCCATCGATGCGGACGTGGCGATGGAAGACATGTCGCGCGAGCCGCCGTCGCTCGTGGAAAGCGCAGAGCACGGACTATTTGAACGCGCTCTCCGCGCTCTGCGTGCACGACGGCCACAAAGAAGAGCTGCGCGTTGGCGGGCCAATGAAGATTATGCCGCGCTCTGGTTCGGCGTTGCAGGAGATTGCATTCAGCAGCGTGTGCGCCGTCGTCGTGGCGTACAAGCCGAGCAAGGCCGCCACAGAGGTGCTTCTGCACGGCAGCCACACTGGCGAGCTGTCTCCCAGCCAGCAGACGACTTCATCGACAAGCGACGCGCTACCCGTACGACACGCAGTTGTTATTGGTGGCGTTGGTGTTGTGCCGCGCAGCAATCCGAGAGCTGTTGTGTGAGGAGTAGGTGTGAGCTGACTGTTTGAGCGCGTACATGCGATGTGTGTTTGTGAGTCGTTGCGCTGCAGACGTGACCGGTGCGCGTGCAGGTGGACGACCTATATCCTGTCCCAGAGGTGGAGCTACCGCCGGCAGTCTTTTCAGACGTGATCTGGGAGACGCTGTTGGTGGCAAGCTGCTGTACTTCCTGAGCGAGATCATGAAGATCCTCGCGGAGATCGAAGAGTACTACACGTTAGGGGAGATAGACGAGGGCGCCGACCACGGCGACGAGAGCGAAGAGGACGACAACATGTCGAACGGCGGTTTTTCATCGTCGCGGTCGAGAATAAACGTGGCGGGAAGCGGTAGCAGCCGCTCGACGGCAGCGCGGCGAGCCCGCGTGTTTAGCACGGCGAGCCTCCGGACTTTGCATCGGAGCTCGAGAAGGAGTCACGGCTGTTCCGCATGCTCCTGTGCCAGCACGGGCTGGGCGCGTCGGCTGCCTTGGTGAAGGGCATCACTGCGCCACGACGTCGATCCGCGGCGCGGGGCCGCGCAGGCTCATGGACCTGCTAAGCTTTGCGATCTCCGACACGCCGGAGACAGCCGGGATCGGCGACATTTCGTCGCTGGAAGTGACGTGGCTGCTGCTCTTGGCGCGGCGGCACAGCATCCGAGTATCGCACGCGGCTTCTGCTGCTCCGACCAGCGCGGGCGAGTATGGCGACAGCGCCGCCGGGAGCCTCGCAGATAGCCTGGAATCCGGTCCTATGCTGCAGCAGATGATGGAGATGGGGTTCCCGAAAGAGTGGTGCGAAGCGGCACTCGCGCGGTGCTCGCACAACATCGATGTGGCGATCAACTTTTGCTTTTAGCACAGCAGCGACATGGAGCGGCTGCTGGCGCAGTACAAATCCCCCCAAAAGAGCACGTCGAGCGGCGCGGGCAGCAGCGCAGCGTAAGCCCACCGACACGACGAGCTGGACTAGATCAGCCCGCTGCTTGAGCAGCTGTCGGAGATGGGTTTCCCCGTGAACTGGTCCAAGAAGGCGCTCGCAGCGAACAGGAAGAACGTCGGTGCGGGGCTGACGTGGACCCTGCCGAACGGCGAGCTGCTCGCCGTGGAGAACGAGGAGAAGAGGAAGCCAAGCTCCGTGTCGGCGCCAACGAGCCGAACGACAAGAGCGCCGAGATCGCCGACGACGCTGACGAGCACGTGCTCACGCCGAACCCGCTGCGGTGTGTGAGCGGCCAAGCGTGCATCTGTAAGCACAACGTGATGGTGGAGAGCCTAGTCGGCGGTGGGTTCGCGAGCGTCGGTGTGCCGGACTACCTCGTGTCTCGCAGGCGGTGGTACTACGAGGCGACGCTGCACTCGAACGGCTGCATCCATATCTGCTGGGCGGACCTCGCGTTTTCCGGCTCAGCGGACTGCGGCGCCGGCGCCGGCGCCGGGTCTCACTCTTGAGCGTATGACGGCTGGTGTGACAAATCGGATGTAGTTTCGATCGGCAACAATACCAGGGAGGCGAAGGGGTCGCTCCAACCTGGGTCATGTCAACACCCGGCACTTCGGGAATACCAACACATGGGGTCTCAGTGGCGCTCTTGCTCTTCTGACACTCGACATGCACGTGCAGACTCTCTCTCTCTCTCTCTCTCTCTCTCTCTCTCTCTCTCTCTCTCTCTCTCTC
>SMMQ01001495.1:1038-17668 GCA_008271595.1 [Pythium] brassicae (nom. inval.) | reverse complement strand
CACCTGGTAGAACGACGTGATGCCGATGACCTGCGCGCTCTGGCCGTTGATCTCCATGCTCTTAATGCCGTCGCGCGAGTTGGTGACCTGGAGCGCGAACCAGTGGGGATTGCTGCCCTCCTTGACGCAGAACTTCTCCTTCTCGTCTGGACACGGCGTGAACGACCACGAGATGGGCTCGATGCGCGGATCGCCGCCGATCGCAGCATTCCACAAGGCCGTGTTCAGGTCCAAGTTGTTCTCGCCGCACTCGTAGCAGTAGTCAGCCACGTACGCAAGCACCGTGCCGCGCGCGCCTTTCACCGAGATGCAGCGGCTGCAGCTCGCCGAGTCGTCGTACTGCTGCCGGTTCATCGCGGCGAAGAGCAGCTCGTTGACGCCGTTCGGTGCTTTCCGCGCGCTGCAGCTGCCGCCAATCGCCTTGACGAGGCCATACGTCGTCGCTCGTCCTTCGAACACCTCCTTTGCGCCTCCGTACGCGAGACACAGCGACGTGAGAAGCAACAGCCGACCCAAGCTCGCGACTTGCGCCGTTGAGCTCCTTGTGATGCCCATCAAAGTGTGTATTGCGTCTGAACTCTTCTTGTGAAGTCAGTGTCGGCAACCGATTTGAAGGGGATACAGAGAAACATTCACACGATGTACCCATCCCCACCATTCGCGTTCGTGTCCGCGCTGACGGGATGCGACGGATCGGACGACATCGATGCGCTCGACGTGGGGGGCTCGGACGTCGCCAGCGGCGTGCCGGCTGCGCTCGAAAAGTTGTCCGTATCTGGAGAGCCCGCGGAAGCGTTCACAGCGCTCAGACCTACAGCCACGGGGTAGTCGAGGTCCACGAGCTCGACCTTGAGTTTCTGCTTGGCGTGTAGGATGCCCTCGAGCGCAAAGTCCACCATCGTCTGCCGCGCGTCGGGCTTGTCCCAGTTCAGTGTTGAGAGGTCGAGCGCGAACGTGCTCGCCGCCGCCTCGGGCACGACCGTCGCGAGGCCGCCGACGAACTCGCGGAGCAGCCGGAAGCGTCCGCTCACGCTCGACCACGCGAAGCCCACCTCGGTCTCGCGCGTGTGCTTCTGCAGCACGCCGTACAGGATCGGCTCGCGCTTCACCGAGTACTGGAACGCTTCGTACTCCTTCAAAATTGCCTTCACATCGTTGCTCGAGAGCGTGTGCAGCAGCCGCCGCTCCTGGGTCGCGACGAGCTTGGCGAACTGGTCGCGGCCCATCTCGCACACGCCCATCGGCAGCACGCACGGAGGGCTCATGAGCACGCTCGTCTTCTCCGTGCAGTAGCGCCGGCCCTCCTGTGCGACGGTCGAGATCGACGCCACGAGCTCGACCACGAAGCGCGCGACCGCCTTCGAGACGTGCAGCCGGTCGACGCCGCGCAGCGTGTCGAACATCTCAAGCCCGAGCGCGCCACCCTCGTGCTGGATGAACTGATGCGCGTTCTGGAACGAGAGCGCGAGCGAGCCGGCCACGCACGCGTCGTCCGCGTCGCGCGGCTCCCAGAGGTCGCGGCGAATGCCGGCCAAGTCGGTCAGGACCATGGCGAGCTTCACCAGCTCCTGCACCTGGAGATCGGCGGCGGCGCTCCCGCTCGGTCCCGCGGGCGGTGCGCGCAGCTTCCGGAGGTGGTGCTCGACCTCTGCGAGCACGCGGTGCGCGACCGCCACGTAGACCCACCACGACGCCGACGGCACGGCCGACGGCATTGTCGCCTGCAGGTACGCGACGGTCGCGGCGCGGTGGTCGATCGCCCACTTGAATGCCGCCACGAGCCGGCTCGTGTACCCCTNNNGCGGCGCCCCGAACGTCGGCGTGATATCGGGCAGCGGGGATCCATCAAAGTAGCCGTCGTGGCCGTGGTTCACGGCCCCGACCATCGCGACGAGCCCGTCGACGNGCGGCGCCCCGAACGTCGGCGTGATATCGGGCAGCGGGGATCCATCAAAGTAGCCGTCGTGGCCGTGGTTCACGGCCCCGACCATCGCGACGAGCTCGTCGACGAACGACTGCTGGCCCAGGTTGCGCACGGCGTTGCACACGACGAGGTCGAGCTGCTGCTCGCCGCACCAGACCAGGTAGAAGCCCGGGCTCGTAGCGAGCCGCGCAAGCCGCGCTGTGAGCCCCTGCTGGCTGCTCGTGGTCCCGGAAGCGCGACCCGTGTCCGCGCCGCCGTTCGCGGTCGCGCCGACGAGCTTCGCGCGCCAGTGCGCGTCGAGAACGTCGAGGCAGCTCTCGATGCGCGCCACGATCGCGGGCGCGGGCACGCGGTCGAAGGCCGGCACCGCGAGGAGGTGGAAGTCGTGCAGCGCCCCGCGCTGCCAGAGGCGGACGCGCACGCCCAAGTAGCTCGTGCCCTGGTGCTCGGCCGCGTCGGTCGCGAGCGTGTACGCCCAGGACGCGCGCATCACGAGCGCGATCTTCTGCAGGTTGCTCGCGAGCAGTGCGCGCACGTAGCCGGCGAGCTTGTGCTCCGAGCCGCCGCTGTAGCACGCGAGCTTTGTCTCCTCTTTTGTGCACTGCACCATGCGCGCGGCGAGCCGGAACGACGCGCCGCACGCCACAAACTTGATCGCGAGGTCGAACAGGCGCTGGTTCCGCACCGCGACCTCGTAGTTCCCGTTCGGCTTCTTCGCGAACACCTCGAGCGCGCGTCGCTTGCTCTCCGCGTCGCTCGGGCAGAAGAGGACGTCGCCGAGCAGCTGCTCGACCACCGCGCTCTCGATCTCGGACGCCGGCAGCCGCACGGGCCCCACCGGCGGCGCGCTGAACTGCGGGTCGCTCGCGGACGCGACGCCCGCGCCGTTGCTGCTCAGGCGCGGCAACTTCGCGTGGCGCGTCTGCGCCAGCGCCACCGCCGCGGTGGCGGCGCCGTCGTCGCCGAGCGCCGCGAAGAACTGCTCCTTCTCCAGGTCCGTCGCCTGCTCGTACTCGCTCCACTTCTGGCGGTGGTTGATCGCGAGGTGCGAGAGGTAGTGATCCGCGCGGAATGGCTGCCGGAAGTACTTGATGTTGGCGGAGACGCGGCGCTTGCCCACGCGGTCCGGCGCCGCCTCCTTGCCGAACGCCACGCAGAACTTGCACATGACGATCTCCACGCTCGCGGTCAGCGCGTTGCGGCTGCACACGGAGAGCCCGTACTTGAGCACGTGCTTCTCGTTGAAGCGCAGCCCGCGGTTCGCGGCCTTCTTGAGCGGCGCGGGGGCGGCGACGTCGTCAGCTCTCACCATTGCTCGATTCTCGCTCGCGCTGTGAACAACCTGAAACAATTTGAGTGAGGAGTTAATAACACGACTGTAGTTTTGTACCAAACAAGAAGAACACGATGAGCAGCTTCAGGGGGCTGCTCTGGTCGTTGGTGGCGATCGCTGGCACGGCCACGGCCGCCACGCTCGCGTACCGCTACGCGACGCGCAGCGCGCGGTCAGGGGATAGCGACAGCGAAGAGGACGAAACAAGCGGTGCACTCGGGCGTGGAGCTGCGCGCCGCAGCCGCCGCCGCAATGCAGCGAATCCTGCGATTGGCGCGAGCGAGCCGCTCGCGACGGCCGACGACGAAGAAGACGCCGAGTGGCTTTCGGAGAGCGAAGATGCCGGTGTAACCGACGGCCTCGACGACGACAGCGCGCGGACGCAGAGCCAGCAGATGGTGCTCGTCGCACGGGAAGGCAACTTGGTGCGGATCTTGCGAGCGATGAAACGAGTGGCTGGCGGCCGCCGAGCGCGTGCTGACGAACGGATGTGTGTGTGTGCGTTGCGCAGCTGCTCTCAGTGTTCGGCGTGGTGCTCATGCTGCTGGTCGGCGCGGTGTCACTGATCATCGCGTGGACGAGCGAGGACGTGCCGTCGCCGGCGGAGCTGCCGATGTTTGCGCCGCTCATGTGGATCGCAGTCGGGATCTTCACGGGTACGCACGCAGTCGAGAGGCGGGAAAGGGAGGGGGACGGGGGACTCAACGTGCACTGGCATGTGCGTCTAACGCAACTGCGGGTGCCTGCGTGCGCGACGCGACAGCTGCGAGTGTCGAGGTGCTGAGTCAGTCGGCGCTCACGACCCCGGAGCTCCCTGTTCTGGAAAACAAGGCCGTCTTCCCGCACGACGAAAGCGACTTTGCGTTGATCCGGCAGCACAACGGTGCGTGAGTGTACCACTCGCTACTGTACGCACACACTCTCACAACAACTGCGGATGCCGTCTCTCTGCGGCTGCAGGAGAGTCGCTGGCAGCTCCCACGGCGGCGGCGCAGAAGCGCAGCGCTGAGAGCGACGCTTCAGCGCCACAGCAGCCGTCAGGCGCTCTTAGCAGCGGAGCTCCGACGGCGGGGCTTTCAAGCGCGCTCGCTGAGATCACGAAGACTGCGGACGCGTTCTCGGACAGGGACGAGCACTCAGAGGCGCGCGAGTACTTGCTGTCGGTGCTCCCCGACCACCCGGACGAAGTCGACGTGGTGCGTTGCCGCGGCGTGGGTCTCGCTCAGCTCAGCTCAGCTCAGCTCAGCTCAGCCTAAGCCTTGTGGCTTTGTGGCCTTGTCGCCTGACGCCCTTCGCTCCTGCTGCAGCTGTGGCGCCTGGCGCGCGCGTCGTACGCTCTCGGCGCGGCGAAGAGCGAGCGGGAGGAGAAGAAAGCGCTCGCGTTCGAGGGCCTCACGTTCGCTGAGAAGGCGTACGCTACGAATGCCGACTCGGCAGCGTCGAACCTGTGGATGGCGGTCCTGACCAGGTCGGTTTGCATGGCGGGTGACGGGACATTATGGGGCTGCTGCAAAGCACAAAACACGGTGGAATGGACGGCTGACGGGCGGTGTGTGAGCAGTGCTGTTGGCGACTACCGAGATCTGAAAGACAAGATCGCAGGCGCTTACGTCATCCGGGTGCGTGTCCGCATCTCCTTCGTTCGATGTGATTACGTGGCTTCGTGGGCTCACTCCACGCGCTGCCTGCCTGCGGATGATGACGCTCGCGCTGGCGTTTGCTCGCTCGCTAGGACCACGCCGAGCGGTCGATCGAACTGAACCCGTCGGACCCGACGCCGCACCACATTCTGGGCAACTGGGCGCTGGCGTTCGCCGACATGTCGTGGATCGAGAAGCGCGCGGCGGCTGCGATCTTTGGGGCGCTGCCAACGGCCACGTACGAGGACGCGGTTCGCCACCTGCACGCTGCCGGTACGACGCGTCGTTGGTGGCTCTGAGGGCGAGTTCGTTGCTGCGCTGTGGCGACAGCAAGCTGACCCGCTCTTGTGTGTGTGTGGGGGGGGACTGGCCAGAAACACTGAACCCAGGCGGCTGGAAGAAGAACGCGTATCTTCTCGCAGAGGTGCGTCTTGATGGATGTGAATGAGCAACGAGGATGTCGTGCGGGCCACTGATGGGGGTTCTGCCATGCGTAGACGTACCACAAGATGAAGCGCCCGAGCGATGCGGCCAAATGGGCGCTGGTGGCGCGCGACGCGCCGCTCAAAACGAAGGACGACCGGGACGCGCACGCGCTCGTGCTCGCGCTCACGAAAAAGCTCAAGCTGTAGAAAGCGACTCTGGAGCTTTGCAGAATGCAATTCATGAGTTCAAGTGTTCACTGCTCGCTCAGTCGTTCGCTTCTCGTCGTCCTCTAAACATGCAATTGAAGAGAAGTGTCAAATCCACTCCGCTCTGACTTTCTGACTCGCGATTGGCAAAGTGCACAGTGTTGACCAGTTCACACATCCGTCGACTGATTCCTCCGCTCCCATTCTCCGAGCTGCCGCGTTCTCCCCACTGCTCTCGCTCCTCTCCTCTCCTCTCCTCGCCCACGCCGCCGCTCGATGGAAATGCCCCCACGCGACGCCCTCGTGCCGCTGCTCAAGCTCGCGGGCACGGCGGTGGTCGCCGCCGCCGCCTACCGCTACGGCTCCAAGCACGTTGTGGCCGCCGCCCACCGCAAGCACCACAACCGTGAGCAGCGACGCGACTTTGTCGATGCGAGCGAGCGCAAGCACTCGACTAGCAGCGCGCAGGGGAAGGACGCGGCTGTGGCTCCGCTCGCCACTTCGCCGTCGTCGTCTCCGACGACAGAGCTCTCGGCGCCCGAGATCCCGCGCTCGGCGCTCGTCATGGCCATGCTGCTGCGGGACGGCTACCTGGTGCGTCACGCTGCGTCTGTAATGTGCGAACCGCACGTGCGTGTGTCTAACAACCCCGTGTTTCTGCGGAGCTCAGCTGCTGGCGGCGCTCGGCGCCTTCGTGATGGTGCTCGCAGTGCTGCTCTCTGTCGCGATCGTCGCGCTCGACGAGAACGTGGCGTCGGTGGAGGAGCTGCGGATGTTCGCGCCGCTCGTTTGCATCGGCATGGGGCTCGTCTCAGGTGTGTGGCTGTGTATGAAGTGGATGCGGATGCAGCAGCAGTACGCAAACGACTCGCTGCGTGAAGCACACTAATGCGCTCGGGGCCACTCTGTGCCCATGTATGTGGCTCCTGTAGCCGGCTTGCTCGGCTCCCTGCTGCGCTCGCCTGCGAAGCAGCGCAGTGCCACCCCGACAGTCCAGCGATGCCCGTTCTCCGGCGCCGTCGCGTCGATGCCGCTGCCGCCGCGGAAGAAGCTGGTGGACGGTGAATCAGAGACCGAGGAGGACGAGGACGGCGCGCCGCGGGTGTCGCGCTGCCCGTTCGGCTTCACCTAAGCGCCGCTCGCGAGGCTCAACGCCCAACCGAACCTCAACACAACGCGACATGTTCCGGCACGTGTACAGTACGCTACCGTCTGCGTGCGCGCGCTCACCGCCGCTTGGTGGAGCGGCGCGCGCGGCGGTCCTCGCGCTTCTTCTCCTGCAGTGAGAGCTGCATCGCCAGGAGCATTTCACTGGTGCACGAGTGAGTCCCCCCAGCACAAGTGTCAGTCGGTTGAGAACAGCAACAGCGAGCCTCCCCCCTCCCCTCCCCACTCTCTCTACTAAGTAAACGTACGGGTCGTTCGCATCTTCGTCGCTCTCGCTTGCATCTGCGTCGTGTCCTGCGGGCCGGCCATCCACATTGTCGTCGGCCTCGTCGTGCTCGCCATAGCCCGGCTGGCGGTGGCGGATCTCGTTCTACGAGCACGAGTTCGTCGTCAGAACCGCTGTATCTGTCATCTCTATACACACACATTCAAGCGCAGCACGCACCTCGAACTGCTCGGCAGACAGCGAGCCGAGCATGCGCGCGCCGCCTTTGTTGAACACCGAGTAGGCGCTGAGTCCGTCGGTTGGCGCCGTGCGGTCGCCCGACATCACGTGCATCGCCAGCGCGCCGAGTCCCGAGAGCGTCACGTAAGCACCGGAGAACTCGGGCACATCGGACTCCGTCCACACGAGGCCGGCAACCCACAGTGTCGCCAGAAGCGCCACCCGCGCTGCGCTCGCGCCGTTGGCGCGCAGCCAATTTACAAGCTGCGTGGCTAGCGACACGACGGAGAGCGAGCGCACGAATGCTTCCAGCGCTGTGCGCGTGTCGCGGTTCACGCGCAAGAAGGGCGGGATGAAGGGCACGAGCCAGTCAAGTGGCCCTCGCTGCTCTTGGCGGCGGGGTGCTGCTTGAGCCGCAGCAGGCGCCTGCAGCATCGTTCAGACTCGATTTGCCCTATCCAGATTGGAGGCGATAATGCGGTCTGAAGAAGTCTAAAAGTGATTCAAATGCGCTTGTTGTTCAGATCTGGAGACTGCAAACTTCAACGCGCACTTTTGCTCACTACGCACTCGCCATCGTCGCGAGCACCGTCATGCAGCGCGCGGAGAAGTCGGCGAGCGTGAGCTCGGGCGGCAACTCCGCCTCGTGCACCAGAAAATAGTGCGCGAGGTCTCGCGCGTGTGTGGGAAAGAGCGCCTGCAGGTTCGTCTTCGTCTCGCGCAGGCGGAGCTGCTTGGTCAAAAACGACCGCGCGAGCGACGCTCCTCCGCCTTCCTGCGCAAGTGTAAGTTTCGACGCGCCGTCTCCGGTGAGGTCGCCATTGCGTTGCTGCAGCGCCAGCAGACGGCGGAAGAGCGTGACTACGAGCGCGCGCTTGGTCTTCTCGCGGCGCAGGTCAAAGCGCTGCGTGCGCGCGTGCTCCTCCAGGGCGTCGAGAGCTGGGTGCGCGCTTGTGAGCGCCGTGATGAGGTGCTCGAATGGGTCGAGCGGCTGCTTCTCCAGAAGCTCGGCGAGCAACACGTGCAGCAACTCGTCCACGTGGTGGGCGTTCGCGTATGCGCGCATAGTGTCCGCCACCTCTGCGCTCTCGGGCTCGTCATTCGCGGGCTCGAGCACGCGCAGTGCGCGCGGTGGTGGCATTGCTGCGCTTGTTCTTGCTGTTGTTGCGTCTTTGGAGATGCTTGTTGAAGCGGCGGTGGTTACTTGGGGCGGGTAACTCGGCTCCACCACAGGGGCTCGACACGTGCCTTTGGAGTACGATCAGGTTCTCGGCACAGATGCTGCTTCTGCTGCTGGCGCTTCAAGCACCGTAGCTGCGGCCGCATTGTCCTCGCCAGCAGGCGGGGCTTGCGTCTGTCAGCAGCTGGGCAACCTGATGCCATCCTCTCTCTATACAAATGTGGTCCTTTATATCTATGGTACTAATACTATCGTTTATTGCTGCGAAGCGACACCGACCTGTGTAAATCAAATATCCGTCCTCGTCGATCTCGTCAAGCACCGCTCTCGCGGCCGCACCTGAGTGCTGAGTGCTCACCACATACGTCCTCGCTACACCAGCAGCAGCAGCCAACTGAGACTTCATTCGGCAATTCTCCTCCCAGACAACAAGCACCAGGCACCTCCGGACCAGCAGCAGCAGCAACAGGATGTGCACAGGAGGCAACGTCGAGGGCTACTTGGTCAAGATTGAAGGCGACGAAACCGAGATCGTGTACTGCATCCTAGACGAGGGCGTGCTGCAGTACTACGCGCGCATGGGCGGCCAGCTGCTCGGCGCCGTACCGCTCACTGGCTGCAAGGTCGAAGTCGTGCTGCTGCCGGACGAGCGCGGCCAGGTGTTCAACCGCTTCCGCATCGACACGCAGGTGAAAGCCGCGCGGAAGCGCAGCCTCGGGCCACCGACTGCCGCCAACGCACTCGCGTCGCACCAGCAGTGCGCGCACCACTTCACCATCACATTCGCCGGCTCCACGCGCGAGCTCGCCGACCGTTGGGCCGTGTCCGTGCTCAACTGGAACCGCTACAGCTGGGACGACCCGCAGACGCTCTGCTCCGCCAAGGACGAGCTAGAAGCGCTGCGCGACGTGCTGCGCCAGAGCGGCGTCAAGTGCAAGCCCGAGCCTGTTGTGCCGCTCGGCGTCAGTCGCGCCATCCGGCCACTTTAAGTATCCGCCCCTGCGCGTCCGCCCGACGGTGTTCGTTGAGTGCTCTCCTGTCTGCAAGTCTGTTCGTTCGTTCCCTCAATACCGGTAATAAATCGGTACTGTACCCACTCTTTCCCACCGATATTGGCCACTCTTTCCAGCAATCCCGATCCAATGAACTCGAGGTGAATGCTGCCACTGAACACGTAACACGTTTCACTTGCTGTCATTTCGCACCGGAGTGGGGCTCCCAACACACACATCGGCGCACGCATCGCTCGCTCCTCTTCTCTCTTATGGTACTGGCGTCGGCACGGGCAGCGACGCCATCGCCAAGTGCTGCTCGTAGTCGTCAAACGCCGCGGCACCGACCGGCGCGTTGTTGCTGTCGTTCGGGCCGCCAGCGGTGGCGTTGGCTGCGGCGGCTTCGAGCGCCATCTCTGCGAGCCGCGCTTTCGTGATGAAGCGCCCGTCCTCGCCGCGCTTCCGGCTCTTGGCAATGCTGTGACGCACCGGGTACGACGGCTTGTTCGACCAGTTGCGGTTCTCGCGCTTCTTGAGCCACTTCGCGATCTTCTCTTTCTTCTCCTCCTTCGAGCACGCCGGTGGGTACGACGGCATCGGCGGCGCAGACGTCCACTTCCCACCGTTGCGCAAGTTGGACTTGTCAAAGCCACCGAAGCCAAAGCCCCCGACGCCACCCGGGTAGTACTCATACCCGCCAGCTCCGGTCACCATACCGGTTGCACCGTACGAGTACCGGTGCATACCGAACTGTTGCTGCTGCTGCTGCTGCTGCATCGCGGACCCATTGAAGCCGCCACCGCTGCCTGGCAGCACGAACCCGAACTGCTGGGACATCCCGACGCGGCCGCCGTAGTCAGGAGGCGCGTACCCCATGCTGCTCGCGTACATCGGCGCAGGCGCGACGGCCTCGAGCTGATTCGAGAACCCCGGCCCGCCACTGTACCGCATGTCCAAGTGCGTCGGCGACAGCCCCATCATCGGCGCAGGCGGCGGCGCGCCAAAGCCCCCGTGCTTGAGCAGCAGGTTCATGTTGTTGCGGTTGCGCATCGGGAGGTTCACCTGCGGGAGCGCGTTGCCGTACGCGTCTTGTGAGTACTGTGGCTGGCCAAAGCCCCCAAGCGCCATCCCTGGCTGATGCGGCGGCGGCTCTGGCAGCAACTGCTGGAAGATCGGGTCGCGTTGGTGCACGGCAGCTGCTGAGCTGCTGAAGTCCCGCGTCTCCGGCGACGCCGAGGCGTTCGCGTCGACAAAGCCCATGGCCATGGGCGACGCCTGCTGAGGCTGGAGATACGCCGAGTTGCTGCTGCTGCTCGCTGCCGACTGGTACAGGAACGGATTCGCGGGCAGCGCTGCGTTCTGCATCGGCGACGAGGCCGATTCTCTCGAGTCGGCCGTAGTCTAAACGAACGCACAGAGAGAGAAAAAGAGAGCGAGCGTTAACAAGAGACTCGCAACCTCCCACTCTCCCCTGCTCGTCCAGCCCCACACGCAGCAACGTACAAAGTTGGCTGTGATGTCGCTCACCAGCGTGTCGGAGATCCAGTCGCTCCCGACGTTGCGCTTCGTCGACGGGTGGCGCAGCTCGGCCGTCAGGATCGCCTTCACGGCCTGGAAGTCGCCCGTGTTGTTGTACTCGTCGAGCGCCTCCTGCAGCTGCGGCGAGTCGTTGTTCAGCAAGAGATCCTTCAGGTGCCCGCGGTCGGCCGCGCTGATGAGCCCTTTCTCCCCAAGCGACTTGATCGCCGCCATTTTGCCTGCACACACACACACGTGCGTACGAGTGTGCATGGGGAAGCGCGCCGCTAGGAGTCAGCAGACGCAGACGCTTCTCAAGCAACGCGCGTGCCACATACCAACAGCAGCCACAGCACGCAACGTACCAGAGATGCTGCGATAGCGCTTGTTGCCTTTCACGCCGAGGCTCACGAAGCCGCCCATGCCCTTCGGCGGCCCTGTGCTCGTGACGATCGGCGCATTCGCAGCAGCAGCAGCCGACGACAACGAGGAGGACGGCGACGACAACGACGACGGTGTAGTCGACGCGAACGAACTCTGTCCGTACACCACCTGAGACGACGAGGACTTCAGCGGATCGTTCGTGATCGGAAGCCGAGGAACGCTGCTGAGGACAGCGGCGTCCGAAGGCGCGGGGCCGCTCCCAGCAGGAGCGCCGCTGTGGTCGCCTGCCGCCGCTTCGCTCTCGGCCGCCTCCACGCGCTTCTGGTAGTCCTCGCCCTCCAGGCAGACGACGAAGCGGTCGTTCTCGCGGATGCCGCGCAGCCCGCGTGCGTTGAGCTGCACCCACACACACACAGGTGCACTATGTCAACCCGCCGCCGTCCCTCGCACCCACATGCACGCATCCATCGTCTCCCGATCGATCGCCTGCAAATCCCGGTTCGAATCCAACGCGGGGAGACGGAACGCACCTCTGCGACGATGCCGAGCGTCTCTGAAGGCAGCAGGAAGAGCCGCGCGCGCACCAGGCGCTCGGGCGCGACAGTGGCGGCGGCCGCATCGTCGTCGTCGTCGTCGGCGTCCGCACGGTCGAGCGCCGCCACCATGGCGCTAAGCACCGGGTGCCACTTGAGCGGCGGTGGCGGCAGCGTGAGCACCACATCGTTCGTCTCAACGGCGCGCGCGCCGTCGAAGAGCCTTACGAACACGCGAGAGCCCATCGTCGGTCGCTGGGAGGTGTCAGGAGTCTGTTCAAGCGGCGATAGGGAGCGGTGCTGCCCCTCGCGCGCGCTATGTGCCGCCTGATGCGAAGCGGGGAATGAACAAGCTGGGAGAGAGGCATACAAACTAGCGCGAGCTGCAAAATGCACCAATCACAGCGCGGAATTTCGAACCGATCAAGTGGAAAAGCAAGCAAGTCTGAGCCACAAATTCTCCCCTACCCCTCTCTTGTGATTTTTGAGCCACAAAGAGTGACACGATTTCACACAAATAGTGACACTTTGGCTACATCTCGCTCGTAGTATCCACTCCAAAGCACATGCCACCACCTCCAGCGCTCGCGCTTCCGCGTCGGCTTCGTGATGCGATGCACCGTATTCTCCGAGAGCCGAATTCGGCAGTGCAAGCATTGTACCTTGTACTGGTGGTCGGCGGCTACGGAGCGTTCCTCACCGCTGGACTTCCGCACGACGAGCTGACAAACACCCACCTGTGCGACTGCAAAGTTGTCGCCCTCTTTCTCACTCGCTTGTTGACACGCTGATACCCATGCATGCATGACAGCGCGGTCAGCTTCGCCGTGGTTATGGCTGCGCTGCTGTCGTTCCTCTCCGCGAGCACGGCGCCGCCTGGTGTGCTGGAACCAAGTTCGTGTTGTGCTGCCTGCAGTCCGCACGCGAGCACACTGCCACAGCCTCAATCTCGTTGATCGTGCTTGCAGGCTCGCTCGAGTACTTTGACACCTACGCTTTCGACGGCGAGCTCTTCGTTTCCGGACTCAAGTGTTCGACTTGCAAGACTGCAAAGTAAGTACGTGCGTGGCACAACCGATTGCAAGTCCTGATAGACGCGCTGACCCCTCCCCTTGCTCCACGTTGTTCGCGTCGGCTGCAGGCTCGCTCGTTCCAAGCACTGCTCGGTGTGCAACGCGTGCATCCCACGATTTGACCACCGTACGCACTGCTTCGGCATGTTCTCGTGTCCCGCGGTGCGAATGATGATGTCCGAACGCTGACCTCGGGTGCTCGCCCACGTGCAGACTGCGTGTGGCTGAACGCGTGCATCGGCGAAGGGAACCACCACGCGTTTCTCCGCTTCTTGGCGGTGTGTACGACGCTGTGCGTGCGCTGCTTATGCGATCCCAGTCGACCATCGTTTTGACATTGTTGGTTGGTCTTCGGAGCAGGCGAACGTGCTGCTGACGGCGTACGGCGCATGCCTCCTCTTCGTCATCCTCCGCGCAGAGTACGAGTCACTACTCGGAGAAGAGTTCGTCCGTGAGGGGACGAGCGTCGTGGTCGAGCCCGACGTGCGAATGGCGCTGCAGTACCTCGCGCACTCAGAGGCGACTCTCGCAACGCTCTTCTTGCTCTGCGTTCTCATGGGTGCGTCGATGCTGCCAGTCAGTCTGCCAGCTTGCCTCCGTGACAAGGGAACACAACGACAACGCGCTCATGCTTTCGACACTGCGGCGTGGCTGTGCCTTCAGGCTCGGCGCTGCTCGGCTTCTTCGCGTTCCACTGCTACCTTGCGGTGACGAACACGACAACGAACGAGTTCTTCAAGCGCCGCGCGCTCTCGCGGGGCAACAGCGGCAGAGTCCTCGCGAACGCCTATGACCTGGGCTCTTCTGTCGCCAACGTTGCAGAGCTTTGGCGCCCTCGGTACCTCGCCCGAGCCCGCGAGATCAGAGCAGCCGAGCAGCGACACAAGAGCGACTAGCGAACAGTATCGGCAGTTTGAAAGGCTTGTTCAGTTACCCGAGTTGGAACTTGTCACCTCAGTCAGTGAATCAGCAGTTACGACAGGGATCGAACCCCACAATGGCGTCGGCGCTCGCCGCGTTCGCTTACGGTCTCCATGGTGGCGAAGATCCAACTGCGAGTGGCCCAGCGAAGTCAGCAGAGGACGACGCGGAGCTCGTCGAGAGCGAAGATGAGATTCCGAGCGCGGCGAAGGCGAACTCACTCGTCGAGATCGCGCAGCAGCAGCTCGAGACCAGTCGATCGTTGTCTCAATCGCTGGCGCAACTCGCCCAGCAGCAGCAGGAGAAGCACGATGGTAGTCGCTCGGCACTGGCGACGTTGGCTGCGCAGATGAACGAAGTCCAAGCGGCCGCTACCACTACCAAAACTGCGCTCCGAGGCGCCGCAGAACTCCTGCAAGCTCAGGCGCAAGCGCAGCAGCAGCAGGCAATTGAGCGAGCTGTGCAGCAGGCGCTCCTTGAGGAACAACAGCAGAAGTATCAGCCCGACGACGATTTCGAAGAGGAGGATGAGAACCCGGCGATCCGTAGCGCTGTAACTTTGCTGGTCGCGCGCGATCGCAAGAGTGCAGGCAACGCGGAGAGCAACGAGCCTGGAAGTGCGCGCCGGGGGACGACGACTGGCGGCCAAGTGCGCTCTGTCGACCGCCAGGTGCTCCAGCAGCGGCAGAATCGACACGGTCTTGAGAGCAGGTCGGCGACGAAGGCTGCGACGATGAAGGACAAGCTGAGCACGTTCCAGTTCGGTCAGCTGTCGCTCACGCAGCGCCGGGTATTCCTCGCGACGCTGGCGGGCGATAGCAGCAGTAGCGACAACAACAGAGGGAGCGGCTGCTCCGGCAGCGCTCCTGGAGCCAAGCCCAAGAAGGGGTGCAACATGGTACTATACGCATCTCTGACTCACCAACACTGCAGTGGTGCTAACAACGCGTACTGTTGCTGTGATCAGGACGCGATCAACGACCTGGCGAAGGACAAAGCGAAGCTTTTCCGCCAGAGGAACCGAAGCAGCAGCAAGAAAGTAGAGTTCGCCAAGCTCGACGACGCGCGCAACTGCCGCTTCAAGCCGCGGTTCGTGACCGGAGGAGGGAACCAGCGCAGCGCGCAGAAGGCGAACGCAGACGACTCGGACGACGACGGCGAGGGAAACAACGCCGCGCAGCGCAACAAAGACTTTGTTCGACGCATGGAGGCGGCCGAGCGGGCCAAGAACGAGCAGCTACGACGCACACGCGAGGAAAACGCGTACATGGCGCGGGTCGACAAGAAGGTGCGTCCGATAGTAAGGTGGATGGGTGGGGGGTCTTGCTGAGGTATGCGGTACGAGCAACTGACTTTGTGTGCTACGTATGGACACGGTGTCGCTGTCGCCCGCACCAGGAGTGTCCGATGTGCGGCAACCCGCAGTCGTACTCGGAGCTAAGTCAGAAGCGCAAGAAGTGTCCGAACTGCGGCGTTACGTACAAGAACCGCATCGCATGGGTCAGTGCGTCGATCCCGCCTGGCAGTAGCAGCACACTGCTGGTCGCTGATCGGTGGGCGACGGCGGAATGGATGTGGCGTGTGTGTGCCTGTGCGCGACAGAGCGAGATCGCCGACCAGTTTCTCGAACGCATGAAGGACTACGTGGCCGCACGCGCCGACGCGAAGTTGCAGCGCGAAGCGGAACTGGCGGCGGGCAGCGCCGGCTCGAGGCGCCGCCCGAACAACAACGCGAGTGTGGACGGCGGCGGCGACGACGTTACGTGGGAGCGCGTGCAGGACGAGTTCCTCGACCGCGTGCAGCTCGACCTGATGCAGCGAGAGGTCTCGCGGGCCGCGATCCTCCGCAAAATGCAGCTCGAGTGCTCGTTCGCACCGAATGTCTCGTCTAAGGCGAAGCGAGTGCGTGGCTGCTACTGGAAGGAGCACGCGCATATTGCGGACTACGCACGACTGATTGTGGTCTCTGTCTTCCCTGTGTAGCTCGACTTGGGCACTTTCGACGAGCGGCTACGAAGGGACTTGGAGAGCCGGAAGGCGCGCCAAGAGCAGGTCGGTGGTGGATGTGAGCGCAATACACACAATGCGGGCACGACCTGACGCGGATCTGGCGCTCGATGCATTGCTGTGGGTTAGTACAAGATGCTGGCAGGACAGATCGCGACCGACGCCATTGCGAAAGCCAAGGCCAGAGCGAAGGGCTCCGCACCAGCGAAGCATGGGAACTTCCAGCAACGCCTGCGCTTGGATCTGGAGAAGCGGCGCGAGCGGGAGCAGGACAACAACAACGACAACAAGGGACAGGGTCATCGTCAGCGCCGCCCAGAGCAGACTCGGACCAAGTAGTGACCGTGAAGAAAGCGGAGGAGGGGATGCCAATCAGAACACACTTCAATTCGAAGTTCGCTGACTCATGCTCCTGTTGCGCACTGCGCTTCTCACTGCGAAGGCTGTTGCGGAAACAAAAGAAGTGAGATTGAGTTGTTCGGCGGGATCGGAGGATATCGACCAACTTGGTGGTGCTCTCGAGAAGCGAACCAGTACGAGTATGCAAAAGTCATTGTGTGCTCGTTGGTGTCTGGGATCTGGTGTCGTCGCTGAGAAGGCGGCGAAGATGAACAGATGGCCAGGTTCGGTAGCCATAGCACAACCAATGTGCACGGCAGCGACCAGCACTGTATCTTGATGGCCCAGACACACTGGAATTGCAACCCCGTGGCGGAGAGCGGCATCGGAGGCTGAGATGCATGAAGCGGGAAAGCACAGGAGTGGCGGCGATACGTCGCTACAGCTCCGATCCGATGTGGAACACCGTCGGTTTGTTCTGCTCGCTACCCGAAGCAGAGTAGAAGACGACGCTCTGCATGCGAAGCTCCTGCACCGCGACA
>SMMQ01001493.1:0-18170 GCA_008271595.1 [Pythium] brassicae (nom. inval.) | reverse complement strand
TTCTACCAGACCACAGAAAAGCTCGCTCGGAAACGCACTTTGCAAAAGTTACTTTATTTTTTTACTTCAAATTTTGGTGTCCTTATCTTTTTGGCGCGCACTGTATGCGGAGTCTTTTAGTTTGTTTTTTTTGGCCGAAATTATCCTGTCCTGTTTAGCTTACAGACGCAATACCCATAATGTTTAGCATTTAAAAAAGTTAAACATTATGGGTATTGCGTCTGTAAGCTAAACAGGACAGGATAATTTCGGCCAAAAAAAACAAACTAAAGAACTGACCATGCCCTTGCGCAAAAATGATGTACCATTAAATGGTACATCATTTTTGCGCAAGGGCATGATCAGTTTTTGGGAAATATTTCTTGCATGCACGTCTCACCTATTTTCGCAAGAACGGCATCGCGTCACACTTTCGCAAAGCAAAATCATTAAGGGCGTAACAAGTCCAGCGGGGCTCCTCGGCAGGTCTCGTCGTTGCCGCGGCAAAGTCGCCACGGTCTGCGTCCCTACCGCGGTGTGGCATTCCACCCTGTGCTCTTTCAACGGGAGCTCATTCTGCCTTTCACCATGCACACCGCACTCCTCCCCCACACTCCATCGAGTGACCAAGCGACCAGACCACTCTCGGCACACACACCCTCTGCCGCAGCCCTCAACGATGCTCTCAATCAGGAACCTCGGTGCCCTCGCGCTCGTCATCTGCGCCGCGGCCACCCCTACGCCTTTCGCGGACGCCAGGCAAGAAGAGCGTGCTGTGGTGACACAGTGCGCGGTTGATGCGCGCGGAGACCGGCGGTTACGGCGGCGATGGCGGCGGCGCAGTATGGAGCAGCAACAAGACTTCAAGAGGCGACGGAGGCACCAACTTGTTGGGTAAGCCGTCGAGCAAGCCGTCGGTGGTAAGAGTGGTGGCGGCTAGTCAGGCAAGCGAGAGAGAGAT
The DNA here is from genome assembly GCA_008271595.1 of [Pythium] brassicae (nom. inval.). Taxonomy (NCBI): domain Eukaryota; phylum Oomycota; class Peronosporomycetes; order Pythiales; family Pythiaceae; genus Globisporangium; species [Pythium] brassicae (nom. inval.). The sequence goes on along the minus strand of SMMQ01001493.1, from coordinate 17,230 downwards.
GTCATCCCGCAGATAAGGGATGACAGTTTCGCGACTGTGGAAAAATGAATGTATTATTGGAGGAGTGTTTGGACTGACGGAGCTTGCGCACGGGGCTTATGAAGGTGACGATGAGTTCGTACAGGTCTTCATCGAGCATTTGCGTGTGCTTCCAGCATCGAGATATCGTGGTACTCGTAACCTTGTCCCAAGCCTCTTGAGCCCACCGCATGGCGACAAGAACATCAACGCTAAAGAGCGCGTAAATCTCTCTCTCTCTCTCTCTCTCTCTGTGCTCCTCGGCTACCTCCCCGATCCGCTCGAGCAGTGTGTCGAAATGATCCACGACGTTGCGCTGTTGGATTTGCTTGACTTGAGCCTTAAACGCTGCGATTATTCCTGGGGTTGCAGAACGGATGTTGTGTTGGGAGGGCGTGCTCGCAAAGCGACGTGGCTGAGCTGCTCGTCGAGTCAGTGGGAGCTGAAATTGTCGACGAGCAGCAGAACATGTCGGCTCTCGTGACACATCTGCTCGTCGAAGTTGCGCAGCCAGCGCCGAAAGACGTCGCTCGTCATCGAGCGTGCTCGTGCACGACACCGAGCTGCTGCGCTGTCGACCCTTGGAAGCAGCGCGGCCTTGCCGCCACGCCAACAAATAGCAGAGGAATCTTGGTCGAGCCTGTTGCGTTGGAGCACACGGCCACCGTGAGTCGTTTTTTCTGTGTCTTTCGCCTGGCGACGCGGCTTTTCTTTTCGTGATGGATCGGCCGGAGCTGCACAACAAAAGAAAGCTGTTTCACGCATGTTAAAACATTTTCACGCTCGTTCGTTGTTTGCTATAGTGCCGATCGTCCTCTCTCCACGACGGCCGCACTCGCCGAAGATGCCTCTCCGTGCGCGCGCTTGGAGGAGAGGCTGTACCGATGCTGGAACTTCAGAAGCCAACCCGTCGAGAAGGCGAGAGCTCGTAGTCGCGCTGCCTCGCTTGCAGGCGAGTGCTCAGCCAGCTTGTCGTGAATCTTCGCCGCTTTCGCTCGGATCGTACATCCTGTGGCGATGGGCATGCGATGCACCTCTCACATGCGAACCCACGCGATTAGCTGATCTTCAAGAGGTTGAGGTGACTGCGTGCTGGGCCTTGGCGTTGAGGTTTTCTTGTGCGAGGTGATGTCGTTCAAACGCGGTGGATTGTCATCCTGGACGAGGCTGATCCCAGGCAAAACTCGCGAGCTGTCTATTGAGCGAGGTCATTGCGTGAGAGCGTCGGATGTTGGTGTTGGTGCGCGCTTAGGGCCATCTTCTCGGCGTTTGTCATGCGCACTCGTAGCGTTCGTGCATGTGCCATGATTTGCCCTTTAGTGTGTTGTTGTGAAGATCTCGTCGGCAAATGCCAGTCAGGTCACTCTGTGAGTGACCTGAGTCTTTGCCACTGGCACAGGCAAAGACTTGATACAAAGTTCAGAACATGTCATTCAAATGAGTTGTGAGCACCAACACACACAGGAGAACGACATTCAACGCAAAGTTGAACGAACACAGCGAGCCTTCGCGTCGATGCTGAGGAGCTCAAGGCGCGCGCGGCGCTTTGGCGCAGGTTCTGCGGCGTTCATTGAACAGAGGAGCTGGAGGCGCGGCAGAGGGTGGAGCGGCAGAATCGGAGCCTGCGCCAGGCGATGGGCCGCTTGGGCTCCTGGAGCACAAGCTGTCACCTGAAGTGCGAGCTGCGTATGGTGTCAATCAATCGCCTCCGGATGTGGCGTTCTACTGGAAGGTGGAGGCGCAGAACGCGCACGAGAGCGACTTCGCGGGCGAAGTGCGATACACAGCAGCGGTCGCTGAACTGCTGCGGCGCAAGAAGCATATGCATTGGCGCATGTTTGACTTCCTGGGCTGCGTATCCCTCTCGTAGTGGCGGTGAAGGACACGCTGCGCGTGTTCAGCACGAGCCACTACGAGGAGGACTCGGAACTCTCGGGGCGTCCCACGAACTCAGGACGAACATGCCGCTGCCGTGGGACGCGCGCCACGCTGAGCAGCAGCTTGCAGAGCGACCACACCCTCCTCGCTCAAGTGCGAATTCGAGACGCTGGCAGAAAGAGCAAGCTCTTTTGCAGCGTGAAACCCTCTTTGCGTACTTAATCGAAAAGATGTGGGTTTTTTTGGGGGGGTCGGCTCTGGTGGTGATTCTTCTGCTGTGGTGATGACCCAGGTCATCACACAAGTCGCCTTCCACCTGAGACCAGAGCGCCAAGCGCAAAGGAGGAGCGAGGCGTAAGGCAATGAATGCCGCGTCTGCGACGAAGCCGCCAGAGACCGCTGCTGCCGCCATGCGCGGCTTGTCGTGTGTGTTACACAGTGTGTACTTATGAGAGAAATGAGGAGCTGAGCTGAGCCCATGAAGGTACAGGTTCACTGGTTCACTCATCTCACTCGAATCACCACAAGCTCAAAATCAACGTCACCCTCCATTCCACGTCTCGCAGGCCACCACGCAGGTCTCGAGCCGGCCCCACACACTCGCCTCACGAGCTCCAGGAGCCACGCCCGCCATGGCGACGACAGCGCAAGCGTCGCTGGCGTCCGTCCAAGTGCTCGCGAGCGCGTCGCTCTTTCGCGCCATCGCGGAGTTCGAGCCGGGAGTGCCGCTCTGCGTCGCGCGGTTCAAAACCACCGAGTACGCAGACCACCTCGCGGCGCTCGAGAGCATCGCCGCACCGGACAACGAGGGAGGCTCACAGAAGCCCGACCGCCTTCCGCCCATCGCGGGAGTCCACAACGCACAGGACCACCCGAGCGAGCTCCGGCTGTGGCACGTCGCGGTGCTCCGCCAGCACCGCCCCGTGCTCCGCGCGCTCGCCGCGCTCTCGCAGACGCCCGAGTTCGCCGCCCATACGCATGTCCAGATGACCGGCGTGGTGGGCTACGCAGCGCTCTATACTACCGACACCGACGCTGAACCCGACACCGACGCTGAACCCGACGCTGATAGCGCCACACACTTCCTCGACTGGCTGCACGCGACCTGCCGCCTGCCGCACCAGCGACACGTGAGCGAGCAGCAGTTCGAGACGCTCGCGACGCTCCCGCGGCTCGACGCTCTCCGCTGGCTCCACGAGCGCGGCGGGTACGCGCTCCCGGCCCGCGTGATGGACGCCGCGGCCGCGGGCGGCAACCTGCGCCTCGTGCGCTACCTGCACGAGCGCGCCGCGAGTGGGTGCACGGCCGCAGCGATGGACGGTGCGGCCCGCAACGGCCACCTCGAGCTCGTCAAGTTCCTGCACGCGCACCGCCGCGAGGGCTGCACGACTGTCGCCATGTCGGGGGCGCTGCAGAACGGACACGTCGAGGTCGTGCGCTTTCTCCGCGACCACCGCAGCGAAGGCTGCGCGCCGACCGCGATCGCCCTCGCGGTGATCAAGGGCCAGCTCGCATGCGTCCAGTTCGCGCACGACCGCGGGTTCCCGGGGTTCCCCCGGCCCGCGCTGCCGTACGCGGTCGTGTACGGCCACTTCGAGCTCGTCCGGTTCCTGCACGCGCACCGGCCAGAGGAGAAGTGCACGTTCGAGGCGCTCATCAGCGCCGAGCGGCACGAGTTCCACGACGTCGCGGACTTTCTCTGCCTCCACCGGCCGCTGAAGCACCCGGCGCGGGCATTCCAGGAGGCGGCCTCACGAGGCTTCCTCCGACTCGCGCTCAAGATCGCGCACGGCGCGATGTGGTCGACGCCCGCAGATCGGTTCGAGTACGACCTGTGAACCACTGAAGTGCGTATACTGCGTATACTTGTCATTTCAAACAGTAAACTCGCGGTTCGTGCAGAGCTCTCAGTGGTGCTTTTCGGTGAACGCACCGCTCTTCGCGGCAAAGAGCAGCGCCTTCTGCATGCGTTGCTGGTACGCCACGACGTTCTGGTTGGTGTCGTTGGTGACGAACTCGCGAAGCTCCAAAGTCCGCAGACTCGTCCTGCTCGCCGTCCACGTTCTCGTGAATCCGAAAGGCTGTCTGCGGGAGCATCGGAAGGATGGAGGTCACGAGGTATCCTTCTTGGTGAATGCACGACCGATTTGTCGTTTAACGAGTGCTGCGATGTGAGCCCGTTCACGACGCACTGCGGCTCCGGCATCGACAACGAACTAATACGACATGTTGCTCAGTTCCACCACCAACTGAGTGGCGTCACTTTCCAAGCGCTCGTCCTCCACAAGACACACCACCACTCTCGGCAAACTGTATACTGTATAGTACCGTATACAGTAGCACCGGTTCCTCGCATTTGCATTGCGTCACAAATCCCGAGTGAACTGAGAATGGGGCCTGACCGTCCAGCAGACGCGCGTGATGACCCGCTGCTGCTGCCGTTCATGGAGGCGCTGTACGACGACGCCAGCGGCTTCGAGCTCGCGACCCTCGACGGCGACGTCGTCGATGTCGACGAGGAGCTCGTGCCGCTCGTGGAGCTTGTGAGCTCCGAGGACAACGCCGCGTACGCGGAGGCACTCGTCGCAACCGTGGCGGCGCCGGAGCCTTCGCCGTCGATTGGCAGCGGCGCCAGTGCTGCGGAACTTGCACCTCCCCTTGCCCCCGCCGCACACGCCGGGCAGCCGGCGTGGCTCACGGCGATGCAGCACAGTGGCGTGAAGCGCTCGCTCAAGGGGAACCCGAACAGAGCGCGCGACGAGCGCCGACACGAGCTCGCGTACCTGCGCAACAAGGTGGCGGAGCTCGAGGCGGAGCTCAGGAGCATCCAGGCCAAGCGGCCGCGGCTCGCAGAGGGCCGGGACAGCGGCGACGTGCGCGCCGCGACGGCACCGAGCGCGTCGCCGGTGCTCGCGGCCGCGTGGAAAGAGATCGCGGGCCGCCAGAGCGAGGAGCGCGTGAAGGCCGAGCGCGAGAACGCGCGCCTCAAGCTCGTGCTGGAGAACCAGCTCAAGGTCGCCAGGAGCCTCGAGAAGATTCTGCACCGCCGGTCCACGGCGAAGGACATTGACGAGTTCGTCGAGCGCCACCAGATGAGCGCGCCGACAGTGGACGCCACGGACGCGGACGTGTTCCAGGCGCTGATGCGCGACGTGGAGCTGCTGTTCGCCAAGGTCGACGGTGTCTTTGACGCGAACGGGCTCGCGTACACGGAGACGTCGGTCACGAGCGCGCGCGTGCGCTCGGACGCACACAGCGGCGTGTCGCTCGAGATCTTTGCCAACAAGCTGCTGCCGTTCGCGCTCCACGCGACGGGCGACGCCGTGTGGCACCACTTTGCGTTCGCCAAGGAGCACACGCCGTTCCGGTGCTACCAGTACAGCTCTGACAAGGTGCGGAGGGTGGCGGCGGCAGTAACGACAGCCTGTCGCGCGGCAACCTGGGGACTGACGGCACATTGTCGCGTGTGTGTGTCTTCCTGTCGTCTGTCGTTTGTCACTTGTCGCGACGTGTCGCCTGGTATCGACGACAGTACATGCAATCGTCGGACGACATGGTCGTCGAGAACTTCATCCTCAAGCTGAACGCCAAGGGCACGGACGCGAACTTCCGGTGCAAGCAGATCCTGCGGCGCCACGTGCAGCAGGACCGCGTCGTGATCGTCTGGCGCGCCGCCGTCGAGGCGTTCGAGTTCTCGGATGAGCCCGTCTCGGGCGTGCGCTTCCACGAAGACGGGTACATTGTGATCCGGCGCCCGGCGTCCGTCCCCGGGGATAACACGCTGCTGCAGTCGTGCTACATCTTCACGCCGGACTTTGCAGGCGACCTCGCGGGCCGCAGCCACCCGCGCGTCGGCGCGATCACGGACTTTGTGCTGGCGTCCACGGCCGCGAACATCTCGTCGTCGCACCAGATGATTGAGAACGTGCTGCTCGAGCAAGCGCTCAAGAGCAGCAGACGCGTGCAGTCCGTTCGCTGATAGTATACATGGGATACGTGTCGCATTGGCTGTTGGGTTTGCTTCTAGCCGGACGGGCGCCAGGTCTCTTCCATGCCTCCAACGCCCAGTGTGTCGTTCTGGTTGGGGGTGCGTACTATGCTGCCTGCTGTCGACACAAGGCCATGGTCTCGACTCTGTTTCCTGCTCTGATCGGTGGTGTCGGCTGCTCAAAACGTAGGCGAAGGCTCAGTTCGAGAGACAACAGCGTCGAAAGGGCGGGTGGTCCATTCACACCACAGTTGCTGCACCGGCGGGCGGCACGCGGCCGCTGCTCCGGAGCGCCTGCTCGAGCAGCACGTTCTCGATCATCTGGTGCGTCGACGAGATGTTCGCAGCCGTGGACGTGAGCACAAAGTCCGTAACGGCGCCGACGCGCGGGTGGTCGGCGCCCGCGAGCTCCTCGGAGAAGTCGGGCGTGAAGATGTAGCACGTCTGCAGCAGCGTGTGCCGCCCCGCGATCGTGCGCGGCTGCTTGATCACGATGTAGCCGCACTCGCAGAAGCGGATCCCGGACACGGGCTCGCTCGAGAACTCGAACGCCTCGATGAGCGCGCGCCAGACAACGACGACGCGCGCGGCCTCGACGTGGCGCCGCAGGATCTGCTTCACGCGAAAGTTCCCGACCGTCCCCTTCGCGTCCAGCTTGAGTATAAAGTTCTCGACGATTGTGTCCTCGGACGCGTGCAGGAACTGGCGGCGGCCATAAAGTACGGTTATCAGTGGCAGAGTCTTTTATCCCATAAACCACCCACAAACCACCGACAATTTCCAAAAACCACTGGACACCACTCGACGCACCTTCGACGAGTTGTATGAGTAACCCCGGAATGGCGTCTTCTCCTTGGCGAACGTGAAGTGGTGCCACACCGCGGAAGCTGTCGCGTGCATGTCGAACGGCAGGATCTGGTTCGCGAAGATCTCGAGAAACATGCCGGTGGTCGGGTCCGAGCGCACGCGCGCGTTGCTCACGGGCGTCTCAGTGTGCGCCAGGCCGTTGGCCTCGAAGACGCGGTCGATCTCGGCGTACGACTGCTCCACGCCCTGTAGCAACTCGTTGAACACGTCGGCGTCCGTGGCGTCCGCAATCGGCGCGCTCATCTGGTTGCGCTCGACGAACTCGTCGATGTCCTGCGAACCGCGGCAGTCAACCATCCAACGTCCTGGGTCAGAACCACCGATCCCAAGGGATCCGAAGTCCCCCCCTTCCACCCACAACACATCCACGTCCTCAGTGCGCACCTTGGTCGTGGTTTTCTTGTTCAGGATCTTCTCGAGGCTCTTGGCGACCTTGAGCTGGTTCTCCAGCACGAGCTTGAGGCGAATGTTCTCGCGCTCGGCCTTCACGCGCTCCTCGCTCTGGCGGCTCGCGATGTCCTGCCACACGTTGAGCACCGTCAGCGGCAGCGGCGCGTGGCCGCTCGGCGCGGCGTCTCCGCTGCTACTCGGCGCCGGCGCTGTCGAGATGCGCGGCCGCCGCGCGCGGATGCTCCCGAGCTGCGCCTCGAGCTCCGACACCTTCTTGCGCAGGTAAATGAGCTCGCCCTTGCGCTCGTCGCGCGCCTTGTTCGGGTTCGCCTTGAGCGACGCCTTCTTGCCGCCGCGGGGCTTGCGCGAGAGCAGCCGCGCGGCTGGCGGAGGCTGCGCGCCAGTCACCGCCTCCGGGTGGGCTCCCGGTTGGTGTGAGTGTACTGCGGGGGGCTCGGCAGCCGAGCGCGCAACAGAGTCGTTCGAGCCGTCGCCGCTGTCGGATTCGAGCGCGTACGCGAGCGCTGCGTCCTCCGAGCTGTCGAGGTCCACGAGCACGAGCTCCTCGAGCGCGTCGTCGTCGTCGTCAAAGGGCAAGAAAAGAGAGTCGTCGGCGTGCTCGGCAGCCACGAGAGAGCCCATGGAGGCGGAGAGTGGGTGTCGGGGGGCGTGTGGGCAGGCGCGGGGGGCACCGTGGAGGGGAGGAGGAGACGACGGCGCCGCCCCACTCCTGCGCCGCCCGTCAGGTGACCTGACGATCACAAGCCGAGATGAAAGAGGAAGTGAGAAATCGAGGGTTCCGACTCGTCTCAGAAACAGATCTGGTGCTGAGTCAGATGTGCTGTCGAAAAAAGTATGATAACTTGGTGGTTCAAACGTTGATCAAAATTGGACTTCTTTTGATCGAAATTATTTTAAAAGCGAGGCACCAAATGATGGGTAAGCGGTTTACCTTGGTTTATCGTAAACTGCTTGCGAATTAAATTAATTTGGAGCAAATTGCGCGTTTTCTATGTGATTGTTATCCGTTTTGATTATGACGCACACTTTGTGACTCGACTTGAGAAGTCTACACTGTGAGAAGACCTCTCTTCGTCTCACGTCCCCTCCAGCGCACCCGCGCTGCCCGCCTCACTCCGCAATGAACGTCCTGAGCCTCGAAGATGACGACGATGAGTACGAGTTTGCGCAGGCGCTCGAAGCTGCGATCGCATCCCTTAACGAAGAGACCGGAGTCGAGGACGCGATCGCAGCTCCGAGCGGAGCCACCACTTGCAGCACGCGCACCAGCGCGAGCAGCGCCAGCGAGCCGCTGCCTGCGCCAGCCCCCGAGCCGCCGAAGCGCTGTCGCAAGCGCAACAATGTGGAAATCGCGCACCTGCGCACCGAGGTGGTGGACCTGGAGGCGCGGCTCGCCCACCTGCGGCGGTTCTGCGGTGCCGCTGTGGGCGACGCTGCCGCGAAGAGGACCCGACTGCGCGGCGTGGCGGCGGCCGTAGGCAGCGAGCCTGCAGCTGCATCCCCGACAGCCGTGGCGGTACCCGCGACCGAGTCCGAGTGGTTCAAGAAGGCCGTGGCCGAGTACAAGAGACTCGAGCAGGCCCTGCAGTGGAACAGCGCGCTGTGCAGCGAGGTCGAATCCCAGAAGACGACGAGCGCTGCGCTCGAGCAGCTCTTTGAGCTCAAGCTGTCGGCGCAGGACCTCGCGTTCCTGGCGAGAAGCGACAAGCAGCGCAAGTCCGCCGACGCCGACGCGGCGGTCATGGAGCTGCTCCTGCGCCTCGAGGCCATGTACGCGCGCACAGCCGAGGTGCTCGCCGCGATCGGCGGCGTGCGGGACACGCGCTGCGCGTTCGACGCAGCGGTCAACACGACGGACCCGGTGTTCGGGCGCTCGTTCGAGTCCGTGATCAACACGCCGCTGGCGCACAACTTTCGCAGCGTCGAGCGCTTCGTGTGGAGCAAGCTCGCGTCCAACATCCTGCACGAGTGCGCGTCGTCGAGCAGCCACCACCGCGCGCAGCAGCTCCCGCTCGCGAACTGCTTCCAGAAGCACTTCCAGCTCGAGCTCGGGCCGGAGCTCGGCCACCGAAGCGTCTCGGGCGTCGTCCTCGCGCGCAAGGTCGCCGAGCCGCGCCGCACGGTGATCACGCTCACCGGCCAGTTCGCGTTCCCGGGCAGCGCGCTCGTGGTCCGGCAGGAGGGCCACATCGTCGTGGCGGACGCGGGCGGCGCGCAGGAGGGGGCGCTGATGCAGACCCACTTCCGGATCTTCACGGAGCTGCCGCCCGGCGCCGAGCGCGTGCCGAGCGACGTCGCGCGCGTGCGCGACTTTGTGCTGAGCTTCGTCGCGGAGACCATCACCGCGTACCAGAAGCGCATCCAGCGCGTGCTGCTCGAGGCGCCGCGCGCGACCGGCTTCACGGCCCAGCACGCGCGCGACCTCGTCCTCGGCTGCGTCCCGTGCAAGCTGCAGGCGTCGAGCCACCGTATCGCGGGCTTCCCGTCGGCGCAGGATCGGCTGCCGTAGCAGCAAGACCAGTTACTGTCCACCTACACGCCAAGCACTACAGTTCACTCGCCTCCCACTGACCGCTTCCCACTATCACGCGCCTCTCAAGCCAAGAGCTCCCTGCCGAACTGACTCAGTGGCTCAAAGTATCACAGTAACAGTACTGTGCTCGGCTCTCTCTCTTCTACGCGCTCGTACTCCCCGTGCAGGACGCCAAGTACGACGTGTGCGCTGGAGGCGCCGCGCCGTCGTGACGCAGCAAGTGATCTTGCACCGTGACCTGGAATCTCCGCGTCTTCTCGCCCTGCCGGTCCAGGACGAACTCGTGGAGCGCGGCGAGCCCCGGCTCGAGGGGCGGCCGCACCGGCTCGCCACTGGCGTTGCTGCTCGGGCCCGGCGGCTCGACGTGCAGCCGGTACATCGCCTGGAAGAGCGTCGGCGCGGTCGTGCAACCGGACGCGGCCGCGTCCGACAGGACCATCCACATTGTCTCCCGGAAGAGCAGCCCGCTGCCGCGCGGCGAGATGAGCGACGTGTACATGTGCACCGTCCGGTGCGGCTCGACGACCCGGCGGCCGACGCTCACGCCGTCGGCGCACACGTCGCTGAGCTTGCAGTCGAACTTGAATCGGAGCTCCTCGCGGCGCCCCGTGTCCGTGCTGAGCGTGGGGCCGCCGAGGAAGCGCCAGATCGTGTCGTCGAGCTGCTGCACAGAGCAGAAGACCGGCGTGTTGGCCATGAACTGCAGCATCTTGCCCGCCCGGACGTCGTGCTTGACGAGCGTGTTGTGGAACGCGCAGTCGACGTCGCCGCGGTTGATCAGCGCGAGCATCCCGGGCGTGCTGCTGTACACCGTGTCGCGTACGTAGCGCGAGAGGTCGCCGAACACGACGGCTTCGTCCCACGGCGCCAGTGCGTTCCGGTCCTGCGGGGCCTTGGGCTGCAGCGTCTTCTCCAAGTCCACGACGAACGTCAGGTCCTGTCCACAGAGTTCAGCGTCAGTAGCGCAACCACAGTAGCCCCCACAACCAGAAACGAGCGCGCACACACACGCACGTTCTTTGACATCTCCTTCCGGAACAAGCTCTCGAGAGTATTGCTGACCTTGCGCTGCTTTCTCAGCGCCTCCTTGAGCCTGCGGTTCAGCGCCTCGCTCTTCTCGAGCTGCCGAAGCTCCGCCACTGCAGCGTCGATGCCCACGGGGCACGGCTGCAGGCGCAGCGAGCGGCGTCTTATGGCGGGTGGCGCGTGTGCGCGGGCGAGCGACTCGGCGCTGCTCACCGCCGCGTTCGCGCGCAGCTGCCCGAGGCGCGCGTCCAGCAGCCGCACCTCGTCGCGCAGCCGCAGGATCTCGGTCTTGCTGCGCTTGCGGTACTGGTTCACGGCGCGCGTGTTGCGCGCGCGGGCGGCGAGCACCCGCTTGTCGTCGGCGCTGTTCCCGCTGCTGCTGCTGCTACTGCCGACAGCGGACGCGGGGCTCGTAGGCGCGTGGCGCGAGGCCGACGAGTCCGACGCCGCGTCGTCATGCGAGCCGCCACTGCTCTCAGTGTCATCAGCGGCGTCGAGCGGGAAGCTGTCGATGAAGGCAAGCGCCTCGGCGAGCGTCGCCTGCTCCTCGTGCTCGAGCAGGAAGTTCATGGCGCTGTCGGCACACTCGCGGGTCTCAAGGTGAGTGGCGAAATGGGTTCGCGTTTCAAAGTCGGGAATTGTGACATCATCAGGTTTTCAAGGACGCGGATGAGAACATTGCGTGACTCTCAGATCATGTGGCTCGGAACACGCCTGCCAGTCTCCTTCATCTTGGTCGCGAAGGCGGCGCAGCGGGTGTATGCATGGAGGTGCTTGGATGGGGAGAGGTGAGCGAGCTTGCAGATCCCGAGGCGGCTCGGATCTCGTGGGCTGGAGCGTTGAGAAGTGGGGCGAGTGCGCGTGGTGGGTCCTGGGGTGGGCGAAACTCGATGCTTGCTTGTCGAAACAAGCGATTGACAGCACCACGAGAACGCAACCGATGGCCTCTCCTCGTCAGCCTCAGCTGGTGCTCTGAGGCCGCAATGCCTGGCTTCTTTCGCACGCGTCGATGACGATGAACAATTGGAAAGACGATCGTTCGGCTTCTGTTGTTGTTGCTACAGACAGCACTGGCGCTAAAGACGCCAACATGCTGCTGGTGTCGTCCTTGTTACCAGTCTGCAGATCTGAAAGTGGCTCCAGATTCACGACAGGTGAGCAAAGCGAGCAACAGCGGGTCGACCTCTGATGATCACCACCACGATCACAGACAGCATAGCGCAATCCCGCAACCTGGAGTCAGATGATGTCACGAGCCGTCAGTGTAACCATGCTGCGGCAACAGTGAATAGATCGCTTGCTGCTGTTCACACTCGATCATCTATGCCAACCCGCGTTGGATTGAGCACGCTTCCAAGATAACAGAGCCCCGAAGAACTACGACTTGAATGGCTTCGTGGCGTCTCGACGTGGCTCACGCCAGGTTGCTTCACTGAGCTTTTGCTTGACCGCCTTGCTCGAAGTTCGCAGTAGGAAATCGGCATCGGCCAGTCCGTGCGGATCTCGTCGAACTGGTGCATCAAACGTTGAGTTAGTCCACGCTCAGCGTCACACCCTGCATAGGACGGCGTCGTGCAAAGCTAGTCGTTGTTTGTAAGGTGTATTCTGCTGCGTTACCGAGCGGCATTACCCATTCCGTGATCGCCCCGCCTCCAAGGAGGGTTCAGACATGCAAAGCTAGTCATGTTGACACCAACGGGGCGACCAAGTCTTCTTGCTGACTAGCAGTTGATACGCAGCCTGGAGCAGTGTTGGGACCGTCGAGCCTCCCCGGACACAAGCACCTCGTCCAGGATTGGCCACTCGTCCTCGCGACAGAGTGCGTCACTGTCTGCAGGTGTCAGCAGGGACGAGAAGGCAAAGGCTACTTAGTGCGGCTCGACGAACTTGCGGGCGGCGGCGACACCTTCTGTCGTCACGCCGTTCAACAAGCACCTGAACCGCATCGTGCGCTGTAGCACTGCGGATGATCCCCAGTTCCAAGCCTGGTATCACCAGTTTGCGACAGAGAGTTGAGGCACAGATCGATTGGCTTCCAACCCCCCCACTCCCAGTCAGTCCGTGCCGTTGTGATAACAAGCAGTTCATTCATCCATTCATACAACCTCTCGCTCCCAGCACCGCGTCAGGCCGGTCAGCAGCAGCTAATCATCTGAATGCAACTGGGGACGACCGTGCTGTCCACGCTCGCGTCAAAGCCCCGGAGCAGCCGGTCCTGGACCCGCATGAGGTACGAGCGCAGGTTGTCGCCCTGCTTGTTCAGCACCATGTCGTGCACCATGGCGTGCTCGGGCGAGAGCGGCGCCTGCGCGTCCGCCCGGTCCATCCGCAGCTGGTACACGGTCTGGAGCAGCGTCGGCGCCGCCGTGCACCCGGACACGCGCGCGTCCGAGATGACGTGCCACGAGTTCTCGCGGAAGAGCAGGCCGCTGCCGCTCGGCGTCAGCAGCGACGAGTACGTAATCACGATGCGGTGCGGCTCGACGAACTTGCGGATCACCGACACGCCGTCGACGAGCGTGTTGCCGACGAGCCCGTCGAACGTCAGGCTAAAGTGCCGCTGCGCGATCACGACGTTCGCGACGGGGCCGGCGGTGCTCGTGAAGAACGACCAGAGCTTCGCGTCGACGCGCTCGACCGACGGCTCGAGCGGCGTGTTGGACGCAAACTCGAACGTCCGGCCAGTCGCGGCGTCGTACTTGTTCGTCGTCATGCTGAAGACCGAGTCGACGTCGCTGCGCGCAAAGACCTGGAGCGCAGTCGCCGTGCTCGCGTACACTTGGTCCTGCACGTGGCGGAAGAGGTAGCTGAGGAGCGGCGCGTTGTCGCGCCCCGCGAAGACCTCGTCGCGCAACGTCGGGGACGCGACACGCTGCTCCACGTCGACCCCGCACCTCAGGTCCTGTCACAGGCAGAGCCACACCAGTTAGCTCTCTCTCTCTCTCTCTCTCTCTCTCTCTCTCTCTCTCTGTCCAGTATATGCGACAGCCTGTGGAGAGGACGACAAGGCGAACGCACCACCGTCGTGGCAAGCTGCTTGCGGAAGTCATCCTCGAGCGCCGCGCTGATCGTGCGCTGCTTCTCGAGCGCAAGCTTGAGCCGCTGGTTGAGCGCCTCCGACTGCTGCCGCTTCCTATACTTGGCCACCGCGTCGCCGGCGCCCGCGCTTGACGCCTGCAGCTGCAGCAGCTCCGACGCGCTCGCGGTCGAGCAGCTCGCACGCCGCGGCGCGCTCTGCACGCTGGTCGCGTCGCGGCTGCGGCCGCGCAGCCCCGCGAGCTGCACCTCGAGCTGCTGCACCTGCCCGCGCAGGTAGATGATCTCGTTTTTGTTGCGCTTGCGGTACCGGTGCACCGCGCGCGTGTTCGCGGCGCGCGCGCGCAGCTTCCGCTGGTGCTCCTCATCATTGTCGCCGCTGCTGCTCTCCGTGCCGCTCGCGGACCCGCAGCCCGTCGGGCGGCACGACACACCCGCCCGGTGGGCCGCGGCCGCGGTCTTCACGTCGTGCGCGCCGCTGTCGGACGTGGCCGAGTGGTCAGTGAGGTCCGTGTCGTCGTCGCCAGCGACAGACGGGAACATGTCGATGAAGGCGAGCGTCTCTGCGAGCGTCGCTTGCTCTTCTAGGAAGAATGCGGCGGCGGCGTTTATGTTCATGTTCAACTCGGTCATCAGGAGGAGGAGGAGAATGGGGGGAGGGCGCTTCCCTTGGCGCTTGGATGGCGAGTCGAGGAATGGAGCGCGCAGTTCTCGAAGTGGGATCAGCGTGTTTGCTTTCAGATCTGGCAGCCAATCACCGTCAAGGCAGACTTGCGATCTGACGACATTTTTGTTGCTCCGATTTGCTCCGATTTGCTATATTCCTTTTCAAGGGAGGCACATTCCTCTTGAAGAGAGACAAACAGTGCTCTCTGTTGCGCTGCTCCCACCGAATTCCAATCCAAGTGAGACGGAAAGTAAACGAACGAGATGGACGTCGACATGAGCGCCGCCGACTTTTTCGCGCTCGACGACCACGCGCAGACGCTCGAGGCGGCGCTCGAGTTCCTGGACGAGTACTCGGCGACTACCGAAAGCACCCAGGCGCCGCCTCCGCACTCCTCGAGCTCGAGCGCTCCACGAGTGTCGCTCTGCAGCGCTTCTCCCGCTGCGTGGTCCGTCTCGCTGCCAACAACGCCGTCTGCATCAACGCCACCGTGCGCGGGTTCTACCACCGCGTCTGCTTCTTCTCCGCTCTCCAGCACCGACTCGAGTGCCAGCGATACGCTTCCCAGGGCCGCGTCTAGAGCGTCCGGCACCACCGCCAGCACTGCGCAGCGGAAGCGGCCGCGGGAGGAGCTGCTGCAGCTGCGCGAGCACGTGGCGGAGCTGCAGGCGCGTCTCGCGCACTTGCAGCGCTTCTGCGTGGCGCGTGCTGCAGGCTCCCGCAAGAAGGCGACAGCGACAGCGGCGGCCACAAAGCGCAGGCAGCACGACAGCGCTACTGGCTCAACCGCCCCCACCCAGGCCCAGGCGGCGGCTGTGGCGGCTATCAGCAGCGCCACGACGCCCGCGACGCGCTCCGTGTGGTTCCGCCGCGCCGTGGCCGAGTACGAGCGCCTCGAGCGCGCCAAGCAGTGGAACTTTGCGCTGCGGCGCGAGATGGCAGCGCAGCGGCGGACGGGCGACGCGTTGGAGCAGCTCTTTGCGCTCCAGCTGTCGAGTGAGGTGCGTGCGTGTGACAAAAGAGAGAGAGAGAGAGAGAGAGAGAGAGGGAAAAAGGGAGCCGCACTCACACGCCGCCTGTTCCCTTGTTGTCGACTGCGTCGTTGTCCACAGGACGTCGTGTTCTTAGCGGAAGTCGAGGCGCAGAGCGCTGCAGCGCCGCACCAGCTGGCGTTGGATGTCGCTGCTGCGGCCGCCGCCTTTACGGAGGACGCAGAGTTCGCGGCGCTGTACCAGTACCTGGAGGACATGTACGCGCGCACGTCGGCGGTCCTCGCGCAGATCGCGCTGCACAACGCGCAGAGCGAGTTTGAGACAGTCCACAGCCTTGCAGACCCGGTGCGCGGGCGCTCGCTCGAGGTTCTCTCGAACGCGCCGCTGTCCCACGGCTTCCGCGCGGTCGAGCGCTTCCTGTGGCAGCAGCTGGCGGTGAACATCCGCTTTGGGTGCGGCAATCCGAGCCACGAGCGCCTGACCGTCTCAAGCGTACGTAACCCGACATCGCCTATCCTCCCTCCCTCCTTTTGCACTACTTGTCACGACGAACTGACGATGTCTTCTTCTTGGGGGGCTGTCGGTTCCAGACGAACTTCTTCACGAAACGCCTGGCGATGGTGCTGAGCAGCGACAGCGAGCGCCGTCGAAGCGTCGACACCGCCGTGGTGGTCCGCAGGTTCGTGGAGGCGCGTCGCGTCGTGATCGCGATCATCTCGCGCTTGCGCGTCACCGGGTGCTCGCTGGTCTTCCGCAAAGCCGAGTACATCGTCGTGACGGACCTGTCGGGCGAGCAGAGCCTGTCGCCTCCCGCCGCTTCGTCGACTGCTGCAGCGCCTTCGTCGTTACTACAGACGCACATTCGCGCCTACTCGGAGCACGAGGGCGACGCGCAGCAGACGCTGCCGCAAGACGTCGCGGCGCTCCGCAACGTGCTCATGGACTACGTGAGCACGAACCTCCAGGCGAACAAGCACCGGCTCCAGCAAGTGCTGCTCGAGGCGCCCGACGCGGACTTCTTGGAGCAGCGCCACCGCGAGCTTGCGCTCGGCTGCCTCGCGTGCAGGTTGCAGGCCCTTGGCCAGCAGGTCACCAGTTCCTGAGCATGCCTCGGAACTCGTGAGGCTGCCCCAGACCAGGTTCAGTTTTGACATACTGAAAAGTTTGCCATCCTGGAAAAACGAGATCGAAACTCGATATCCGAAAAGTCTAAAAAAATCTTAAAAAGTCCCAACAAGGGATTGTAACTCTCCATTTTTGCAATATTCAATGGTTCGTTCGGGACACCAGCGTACATACGGAGGGAACACGTGAACACTTGGGTTCAACAGCGCAGATTTGCCTCCAATTTATCCCTTTTTGAAGAAAGTCTCTCATTACAAGGGTACGTGTGGAAAGACAAACGAACACAGAGAGAGAGAGCGAGAGAGAGCAAGAGAGAGCGAGAGAGCGAGAGAGCGAGAGAGCGAGAGAGCGAGAGAGAAAGAGAGAAAGAGCGAAAGAGAGCGAGAGAGAGAGGTATGAGATGAGAGAGTGACGGAATGGTTGACCCAATTTGAGAGCGGCGCAATATGGAAGGGAGGGCGGTGGTTAACAAGTCTGTGAGAGGGGATACAGGGACGGGTAGTGGTCCAGATACCAGCGTGTGAGAGCAGAATAAAGAGAAGGAGAGGGGTGCGGTGGCTGTGTGTGTTTGCGTGTGAATATGTATGTGTGTGCTTTAGCTTGAGAGCAAGATTGAGAAAGAAAGGAGGAACAGGTGCTCTCTGGGGCAACGACCCGGACAAGAGCCTTGTAATATATACACACAAGCT
>SMMQ01000178.1:2137-15700 GCA_008271595.1 [Pythium] brassicae (nom. inval.) | reverse complement strand
TTGTCAAGGACCTCCGCAACGTCTTCGAACGTTTTTGGACAGACGCTCTAGACTGGGAGTACGAGCCAGCAGAGTCTGTTCTCTGCTCGCATTGCTTTTCCACATTCCTATAGGAGTGTGTAAAAGCAACACACTGGTATTCGTCTCTCAAGACTGCGGCATCGGCGCGGCGTGCGGCTGCAGTCCTTGCGACGAGTACGCGGTGCGCTTCGTGTACTGGTACACCTGCTCGGCGGTCTGGTTCAGCTTGGCGATGCGCGTGTACAAGTCCTCGTTCGCTGTCTGCGCGTGCGGCTGTGGCGCGTTCTGTCCGTAGTATCCCATGGGCGGCGGCCTCGCATCGTACCCTCCCGTCGTCGTCGGCAGCGGCGCGTCGTACTCCATCGACGCTTGGCCGTTGCACACCATGTGCGGCTGGTGGCTGAGGTACGGCGCGACGGCGGCGGCTTGCTCCTGGTACTCGTACGGGTATGAGGACTGGTATCCTACCACGGCCAAGGCGCGCGGTCCCTCGTACATTGGAACATGCGACTGCGCTGGTGACGGCAGCGGCGCTCGCTCGCCTCGCGCAAAGTCTTCGCGATCGAGCTCGATGACACTGTCGCTCCAGTCGCGGTCGTGGGTCTGCTGCTGCTGCTGCTGGTCGTCATCACTGCTGCTCTGGCGCGCCAGCGATTGCGTCAGCATCACCGTGGTGCTCGTTGACGGCTTGCGCGCGATCGTTCGGTGCTGCAGTTCGGCGAGGCTCCGGCCCTTGGAGATCGACGTCTGTGGCGCCTCTTCTCCCTCCTCCTCCTCCCGTCTCGCGCGGTAGCCCGCGGGGACCTCGCCGTACTCGCCCGCGAGGATCTCCTCGCGCGCCACGTCGGCCGCCGCCTGGCGCCGGTACACGCCCGAGTAGCAGCCCTTGCACACGCTCACGGCCATGGTTTCGACCAGCTTGGCACTGCGCGACGTCCGCGCCGCCGGGTTCGGCACTGACAATTCGCGCTGCTCGCAGCACTTGGTACACACGCGCAGGTCGCAAAAGTAGCACGCGAGCGGCGAGCTGAAGCGCGAGAAGCGCTTGCTGCAGTTCGCGCACGTGGGCTGCGCCTCGATCGGCACGCGCGCCGCCGCCGCTGCTGTCGCACCCCCGACGCCGCTCACGCTCGCATTCGGGCGATGTCCCCGCATGCGCTTGGTCATCTCCCACCCGAGCTTCCGCTTGTGGCCGCAGATCTCCGTGAGCGCGATGCTCACGAGGCTGTTGGCGGCCGTGCGCACGCCGACCGCGTCCGGCAGCGTGCCATTCAGCTCCACGTAGCTCTTCATGAACACGTCGACGTGGCCGGCGCTGCGCTGCGTGAGGAGAATCACCATCGAGAGCCGGCCGCGCACGATCGCGAACTCGTTCGTCAGCTCGCGGCAGCCCGGCACCTCCACCGAGTGGATCACAAAGTACCCGACGCGCGCGCCGTCCGCGCGTGTGCGCAGGCCGAGGCTCTCGACGAACACAAAGTCCCGTTGGCGCACGACCGCGCCGATCACTGCCGAGTGCGCCTTGAGCATCCACTTGAGCCCAAGGAACCGCAGCGGCTCGTCCGGCGTCGCGGGCGTGAGCACGTGCAGCACCGTAGCGTCCGCGATCTCGTCGTGGATGTACGCCGACTTGATGAACGTGTGCGCGCGCGTGGGCGTGATCATACCGAAGACCATGTCCTCCACCTGGCCCGGTACGATGCCGACCGCGAGAAGCTTGGGCAGCGCCGCGCGCTCCTTCGTGGACGTCGAGATCACCTCGTGCTCGGCTATCGACAACACGGCCGCGGTCGAGAGCTTGGACACGGCTGCGGTCGAGTGCTTGGACACGGGCGAGTGCAGGAGGCGTGCGCCCGTGTCGCGGAGAAGATCGTCATCATCGTCCTCGTATTCCGACTCGGAGTAGTCGAGCGACACCGTGCCCACCTGCGACGCCACGAGGTCCCCGCGCACCTTGGACGGCAATGAACCGGTCGATCTGGAGCGTGACGACACGGACGCCGGCGGGTGCCACGTCGAGTTCGCGTTCGAGTTCGCTGACGTCGACGCCTTGGACGTCGAATGGCCCGACGCCTTGGCGATGTACCTGTTGCGCTCGCAGAAAACCATGATATCATCGCTCTTCTTAATCTGCTTCCAGCGCTTGCGGTCAAGCTGCCGCCCGCGCGTGACGGTAAAATCGTCGTACTCGCGCAGCGCCTGGTTGATCACGCCCTCCGCGAGCTTCTCGTAGGCGGCGCACTGCTCCTGCGTCAGCTTGACGGGTGGGAAGAGGTTTTGGGGCAACTTCATGGTCTGTGTATCTGTGTAGGAGTGTCAATGAAAGTGCTGCTACTGGAGGTGCGCCAGTCGAATAGCCGAATGAATGGATGACCCCCGTGTAAGGGGCGTTGGGGCCTCTGCGAGCGTCGAGCACGGCGCTAAAACGCTAGTGTATGGTGTATGGGGCGGCCGGATGCGCACGGGATTGTGCCGCTCGACCAACGCGAGCCTGACAATGCTGCGAAGGGCTGGCGAACGGACCAACTGGTTCAAAGCTTTCTTCTCGTGAGACCACGACAGGCGCGCGACAAATGTGAGGAGAAGGCATGAAGGCGCGCTGCGTCATGGAGAACACCCAGCCAGCCGGCAACTCGGTCGGTCGCGCAGCGAGAAGAGCAGGCAGACATGTGGAATAGCCACCTGTTCAGTTCCCGCCACGCACTTGCGCAGTCGTTGGTGGAACTCAATTGTAGATCTGTGATGGGATGAGTGACGTCCGTCGTGTGGAGTCAAACAGCCGAAAGTGAGGTCTTGAATCTGCACGTCATCTCGCCTTGGTACCAGATCTCCTGAGGTTGTGCTTGCTGAGATGAAAGTGCCAGTTCCGAAGTCCTGGTCGAATTGGTGCAACTGGAGTTGAACAGTGCTGAAGCGACGAAAAGCACACAAGAGAGACTCTCACGTTCCGATGCTCTTGAATCTCTTGAATGACGCGAGGCGAAGTGCTGGAGTTGATGGCGCACTCAGTGTGTTCGAATTCGACAGAGGGGCGGACAAATCAAGATGCTGGCGAGGACTGACTGGCTGAATGGCTTGCTGATCAACACATCGGTGGATTGCAAACGAATGGAGTTTGCGCTGGTCAAGTGCTGCAAAAGTTGCAAGATGCTGGAGTCTGACTCCCTTCAGGCAGGCGACGGGCCTGCCTGTCAGGACTTCAACCGAGTGCAGTACCGCACGTTCTCGAGCCCTCTCTGTTTCCAGGCTGGGCGGGCGGTGCATCGACACTGCGCCGATGGCGATGGCGATTCAGAGTTGGGGCGACGACCCGAACGCGCTATTGTACTTACGCTTCACTTGGACGTCTCCCATCGTCAAGTCGACGCTGCTCGTTGCTGGAGAGAGAGAGAGAGAGAGAGAGACTGAAGCCGCTCGGCGTTCCACACACAAACACGTCGGTCATTTCACTCCATCGCCTACATTGCTGGACCTACTTAGCCCCGCCGCGCCCCCACGGACGAGCTCATCGACGTGACGGACTGGTACAAGTTCTCCGCGGTCTGGTGCAGCTTCGAGATTCGCGTGTACAGGTCCTCGTCGGCGCTGCCCGCCAAAGACTGGCGCTCCGACTTGGGGTAGCTGAACGCTGGTGACGCCGGCGTGCTCTTGACCCACTCGCCGTCGTCGCGGTTCAGCTCGATGACCGTGCTGTCGCTCCACTCGCGGCCGTTCTCCTCCCACTCGACCTCCTCCTCGAGCGGCTCTGGCTCCGCCGACATGGCCGACTGGCGCGCGAGTTGGTCCACGAGCTCCTTCAGGTCCTCCACCGACATGGTACTCGTGCTCGAGATCGACACCGCGCGCGCCTGGTGCTCCCAGCCGTAGATCCCAGCGTGCTGGGCCGCGAGGTCCTCTTCCTCCACCTCGGGCAGGGCCGTCTCCGACGGGCGCTGCCACGCGTGTGCGTCCAGTGGCACGCGCGGCGCCATCGAGCCGTACTCGCCCTCGAGGATCTCCTCCCGCGCCACGTCCTCCGGCCGCTGGCTCCGGAACACCGTCGTGTAGCAGCCCTTGCAGGTCTTCACCGCCGTCCGCGTCGCGAGCTTCGTCACGCGGTGGCTCTTCCGCGCTGCCGGGTTCGGGATCGTCAGCGTCCGGCGCTCGCAGCACTTGGAGCACACGCGCGTCGTGCAGAAGAAGCACACGAGCGCCGAGTTGAAGATGTGGAAGCGCTTGTTGCAGTTCGAGCACCGCGAGCTGGTGGCCGACGGCGGTGCGTCGGCCGCCTGCGCGAGCCGCCGCGGGTTGCGCAGACACTTCGTCACCTCCCAGCCCATCTTGCGGCTGTGCGAGCTCACCTCTGCGAGCGCGACGCTCGCGAGCGTGTTCGCGGCCGTGCGCAGCGCCACCTTGCTCGACACGCTCCCGTTGAACTCGACGTTGCTCTTCATGAACACGTCGACCGTCGCGCCGTCCTGCCGGAAGAGGTAGCAGAGCGAGAGCCGGCCGCGCACGATGCCGAGGTCGGTCAGGGCGCGGCAGCCCGGCAGGTCCACCGAGTTCATGACGTAGTACCAGAAGTGCGTGCCATCCTCGCGTGTGCGCTGCCCGATGCTCTCGATAAACACAAAGTCGCGGTGCCGCACTGCCTTGCCGAGGAGGCTCGAGTGGCCCTTGATGACGTTCCACTTGAGCCCGAGATAGCGCAGCGGATCGTCCGGCGTTGCGCCCTCGATCTCGTGCAGCACCATGGCGTCGAGGACCTCGTCCTGGACGTACGCGGTCTTGATCATCGCGTGCGTCGGCGTGGGCGACGAGATGCCGTAGACCATGTCCTCTACCTTGCCCGGCACGCGGCCGACCGCCAGCAGCTTCGGCAGCGGCTTCGAGCGCTTTCCCAGCGCCGACGGCGACAGCACCTTGACCCTGCCGCTCGGCGGCGACCCGCCCGAGAGCTTGGAGCCTGGCGAGCTCAGCACTGTGGTGTCGCGGAACTCGTCCTCGGACTCAAAGTCTGAGAGCTCTGACATGGCGAAAGACCCCGCGGTCGGCCGCGTCGCCAAGTTCTCGTCGAAGCGGGCGCTTGTGCGGAACATCGGCAGCGCGGCGACGGCGTTCGGGTCGTCCTCCGGCATGCCGCTGATGTTCGCGGCCGTCGTGGCCTCGGGCACGGTCTCGGCGGTGTGGCGGCGGCTGCTGCTGCTGCCGCCGCCTTTGCGGCGGCGCTCGCAGAAGACGCGGATGTGCTCGCGCCTCTTGATCTGCTTCCAGTCGCTCCGGGAGAGCCTGCGCCCGCCCACGTCGTTAAATGCATGGTACTCGTCGAGCGCGTCGGTAACAACGTTGTCCGAGAGCTGCTCGAACGCGGCGCACTGCTCACGCGTGAGGCGCACGGGCGGGAAGAGGTTTCTCGGCAACGGGAACTTCATCGGCGGGATCGAGGGTGGGGGGATGCCTGGCGACACGCAGCTGCAGCGTCAACAGCAAATCCGGTCCGAGTCGCGCGTGGCACGCCGCGAAAAGCTCAGTGCGAGGTGCGAGCGCGGAGGGTCCGACCGCGGTTGCTTGGTCGCGTCGCTGGCAATCGCTCGTCGGCTTGCGGTCGTGACTTTGCGTGGCGGACTGTCCGTCCTTGCGTGAGCAGAGAGCGACAAGCCACACACCACGAACTACGCCACCCGAAGGACTCGCGCGTTGAGAACGCGTTTCGTGCTCGCCAATACAAATGAAATTCTCTTCGCCTGTGGCAGTGACGTCGTTAAACCGTATGGGTGGGTGGCTGTGGATGCAAACTGGTTCGAGCATAAACGGTTCTTAATGGATAAAATGAGTCGAAATTGCACTATCTACTGTACAAAACCAATCACATTAATGTACGATTAGCCTATGCTAACTTTCAAGCAGCTGTTCCAGCGCCTCGAAGGAACATGTCCTGACTGCACGATAGACGCACAGTGGAGGCGGCGGTGCCTCAGCTCACTTCTCCGGACTTGCACCGACGCGACACATGTATGCGGGCATGAGGTCCGTCCGCATGGAAGAACCATGCGCGACCAGAAGCTGCCGACGCAATTTCGGCGCTTTCGGGCTCCCTCTCTTCGGCACACACTCGACACTGGCTCCCAAAGCCGCGACGACGGACTTGCGCTTATTCCCTCCCTCGCTCCCTCCCTTCAAATGCAGCACCAAGACGCATAGCAACATGGCTGTAGATCCTCGAGAGCGACTGAACTCGCGTGACTCACGCGAGATTTCATTCAAAAGCCATTCGTCTCTGACTCTCTCGCTTTTCAAAGCGTCGAGACGTGTGTCGACGGACGTGGACGTGCATCTGTCTGTGGGAGTGCGCTCGATTCAGAACCCGACACCCGTCGGATTCGTCGGAAGACAAGCTGTACTTGTACTGAACCTGTGGTCGGAAGGGAGGGCCTTTGTCGCCTTCCTTGTCAGTTCTGTTCTGCTCAAGGGAGTGAGAGAGTTGCTCCTGACGTGCTGTGTGCCAAGCCGACGTCGCTTGCCAGCAGGACAAAAACTCACTGCGTCGTCTGAGACCTACAAGGTGGTTCAACTGCAGTGATACTGGACATGATTTTCAAGCACAAACTGTAGTGGTACATGATTTTCAAGCGCAAACTGTCGCCTTCGGTCGGCGCTCAGACTACACCTGCAGCAAGCTCCCGATTCCGATGCTCATTCGCTCTCGAGCGCAAGACTGGAGAGCAGTGACGGACCCGTCGCGACACTCGCGCTCAGCACGGTCTCGGTCGCCCGCTTCGTGTAGTGGTACAGACTCTCAGCGGTCTGGTGTAGCTCGGTGATTCGCTGGTAAAGATTGTCGCTCTTCGGCTGCGACGCGCCGACGCCTGCTCTCCCGTTCGACGTGCTCGGCAGCCACTCGCCGTCGTCGCGCTTGAGCTCGATCACGCTGTCCTTGCGCTCGAGTCCGGCCTCGCGATCGGCTGAGAGAGGCTTCACTGGCGCCGCAAGGTCGTCTGCGGACAGGGTCGAGGAGGTGGACGACGGCTGCGCCAGCAAGTCCTCGAGTTCCTCCAGGTCTTCAATCGTCAGGTCACTGACAGCCAAGTCGTCCAGCGAGATCGCCCGCGGTCCGCGTTGCGAGCCGCTCGGCGAGGTGTACTTGGCAGGCATCGTGTCGAGCGCGAGCAGGTGCGCGCTAATGTCCTCGAGGCTCACGCGATTTGAGAACGCGGCCGGCGGCAGCATGCTGGCGCCTGCAGCCGCTCGCGCCGCCTTCGAAGCACTCTGTCCCCGAGGGCTGGTCTCCGCCGCCCTGTGGCCGTGTGGGGACCCTGGCAGCGCTGCTGGCCCCGAGCTGCCGCTGTGTTGTTGTTGTGTGGCCGGCACGCGGCCGTACTCACCCGCGAGTATCTCCTGCTTGGCCACCTCCGCTGCGTCCTGATACCGAAACGTCGTCGCACAACAGCGTTTGCAGCCGTCGACCGCCGTGCGCGTCACGCGCTTGGCCGAGCGGGCGGCCTGTGTCTTCGTGCTCGGCAGCGGGACCGTCAGTTCGCGCTGCTCGCGGCATTTGGCGCACACGAGCGACGCGCAAAAGAGGCACGTGAACGCCGCGCTGAACCGCGAGAAGGACTTGGCGCACGTCGAGCACGACGAGTCCGAGGTGACGATCGGCGCACCGCGCGCGCGCCGGGCCGGGTCGCGCAGCATCTGCGTCACCTCCCAGCCCATCTTGCGGCTGTGCGCGCACGACTCGGCCTGCGCGACGCCCACAAGGCTGTTCGCGGCGGCGCGCAGGGCGACGGAGTCCGGCACGTTACCGTTCGGCTCAGCGTAGCTCTTCATGTACACGTCGACGTGGCCGACGCTCTGGCGGAACAGTGAGCAGGACGAGATCCGCGCGCGCACGATCGAGAGCTCGGCCAGCTCACGGCACTCGCTCAGGTCCACAGAGTGCGTCACGACGTAGCCGACGCGCTCGCCGCTCGCGCGGGTCTTGACGCCGACGCTCTCGACGAACACAAAGTCGCGCGGCCGCACGAGCGTGCTCATTGCGCTCGAGTGGCCCTTCACGAGCCACTTGAGCCCGAGCGAGCGCAGTGGGTCATCCGGGGTCGGGCTCCTGATCTCGTAGAGCATCTTTGCGTCCAGCGTGTCGTCCTGCAGGTACGCGGCCTTGATCATCGCGTGGGTCGGCGTGGGCGACGACAGGCCGTAGACCATGTCTTCGACGGTGCCCGAGACGGTCCCGACTGCCAGGAGTTTCGGAAGCTTGCGCTGTCCGGAAGCCGCCATGGCGGCAGTGGCCGAGACCCTGGACACTGGCGAAGTGAACACCATCCGGCTCCTTCCAGACTCGGTGAAGTCCAACGCCGAGCCGGAGGCTGTGAAGTCGAACGCCGAGCCGCTGCCCGAGGCCGTCAGGTCGGTGACGGACACGGACTTTGACAGTGCCGGTCGCGCCGCCGAGGCTCCTCGGGCGGAGCGCTCGCTGTAGACGGTGATGCTGTCGCGCTTCTTGAGCAGCTTCCACTTGAGCTTGCTCAGCTGCCGTCTCTGGTGGTGGTGGTACACGTCGTACTCCTCGAGCGCCTCGTCGAGCACGCTATCCGCGAGCTGCTCGTACTCGGTGCACTGCTCCGGTGTCAAGCGGAGCAGAGGAAACACGTTCTCGGACAATGGGAACTTCATGGGTGCTTGGTAAGCTGAGGGAGAGAGATAGAAAGTTGGGAGAGCTGCCTTGAGGGAGCAAGATCGTTCGTGTCGAGTGTACTGGCGGCAGCGGGAAGTCTTGGGGAACCTGGACACTTGCGCACAGGTTGGGCGCTTGCGCTTCGGGGGGCAGATGCAAGACTGAGGCTGGTGGAGAGCTGCGGCTTTGCTGGCCGCGCTGCCTGCCCCCTCGCTGTTGGGCGCTCCAGGAACCAGCTGCGAGTTTACTGTCGGCGCATATACACACACAACCCTCGAGGGGTTTCTTCTTGAGAGCCCCCGAATGCACAGAGTGTCGGCTGGCCGTCCTGACGGCCTGCTGTTCCCGTGTCTCCGGTCTAAAAGTCCGACCGAATAACGGAATCGCCCAACACGCGCTTCGCTTCGTGCCGTGGCTTTCGAGCATGCGTAACTCGAGATACAAGCCGGTCGCCAGGTGGCGTCACTGGCCAGTCGCGCATGCATATGCATGCGCTTTGCTTGAGTGCAAGTGTCGTCTCTCCCGACTCGAGGAAGCTCGAAGCTTACATGGGTGCGCCACCCTCTCATCTCGCTAACTATCCTCTCCTTGGACTTCCGAACGAGCCTCACGCCGGACACGTGCGTCCATGATAAAGTGAGACTACTGTAGTACTGTACTAGTACTGTACATGCAACGCGTACTCGTGTACGAGTACTGTAGCGCGCGATCCCAGCGATGTTGTTGCTACTGTACGTCTCTCCCGGGACTCGATGAGCAGCAGCAGCTGGAAGGCGCCGGCGCCGCCACGCTCAGCTCAGTGATTCAGTTCGCTCGCGCCGACCCGTGCGACTTGAGCACTTGAGGACTCGCTGAGAAGTAATAAAATGAGGATTGGGAGCCGCCGCCACCTGGGACGCCGAGCGTTCTTCCCCCATCTATGAGGGAAGAACGCGATGATTGTATCCGCGCTGGGCGAACCCCAGTTCCCCGCCCGCACGCCTGCGCCGCGCTTCAAGCGACTTGTGTTGCGCACTTGCGCTGCGGCATACACCTTCCTGTGAGAAACGCGAGCCGAATGCTCGCGAGGCGTTCGTTGCACACACACGCGCTAGTCGTACGACAGGGTACAACATGGGACTGGATCGTCGGGGACCACAAACGTCAGCAGGATGTTATGATAAATACTGTCGGGACTCGTGCGGCGGCGGCGCCGCCGCGACGCTCGTGGCCATCGAGCGGCCGGCCCGCAGACCCACGACGTTGAACTGGAACGGCTGCGAAAAGCGGCGCAGCTTCCGTGAGCTCTCGCTGTCCGCGACGCCCTGCTGCGCCAGCAGCGCGTCCGTGTTGCGCCGCGCGACCTGGTACGTCGTCTCCGCTGCGTGGCGCAGGTCGTTCATCTGCATCCAGAGCTGCATCTGATACGACTGGTTCTGCGGCCGCTGGAAGTCGCCCGCGCCGGCCTGGTCGTCGCCGGCGAGCGGCGCGAGCGTGTCCTCGTCGGCACCCACACTGGCGGCGCCGCGCTGGTGCGCGCGGTCGTAGGCGGCCGACTGCGCGAGGACGATCGCGTGCACCTCGGAGATCCGCTCCTGGCTCTCGGCGGTGTGCGTGTTGTTGTCGCGCTCGGCCCAGTGGCGGCTGCCCACGCCGCCGCCGCACGAGCTCCCGGCCTCCGACTCGCCTTCTTCGTCCAGACGCGGGCCTTCCGGGTGGAACCCGTCGTGGGCCTCGACCTCGTCGTCCGCGGCGTCCATGAGCGCGATCGACGACGTCTGGCTCATCCGGCTCTCGTCGTCGCTGTCGGACTCGTGGTGCACCGACGACGCCGTAAGCGACTCGAGCTCGTCGGCGTCTGTCGCCGCTGTCGCCGCCGCCGTCGCCGGGAGGACGATGTAGTCCATCGCGCGCAGCGACTCGCACGTCACGCGGTCGTTGAGCAGGATCGGCGGGTCGTTGAGCAGGATCGGCGCGTCGTCGCACTCGCTGTCGCCGGGGCTCCCGCCCTCGTCCGCCGGGTCGTCCAGGTCCACGAGCGTCAGCGCGTCGGTCGCCGCGGTGCCCCGCGACCACTGGCCGGTGGCACCGCCGTCGCCGCTGCTGGTCCGCCAGTCGGCCAGCTGCTTGGCGTGCGAGCCCCGGGAGCTGCGCACGCGGCTGCTATCGCGGCTGAGGCTCGACAGCCGCAGGCTGTGCTGGTCGCCAGCGTCAGCGTTGTCGTCGGCGTCCGCGTCGGCGGTAGAGGTGGCCGACGGCTGGAGCTCGCTGAAGAGCGCCGTGTAGTTGCTGCGCTCGGACAAGCGGCTGTCGAGCTGCTCCTCGCTGTACAGGCTCGCAATCGAGCCCCGCGTCCGGAACGAGCCGGCGCTCGACGACGTCCGCGAGCGCGAGCGGAAGCGGCCCTCGATGATCTCGAGCTTGGCGATCTCGGCCGCGCTCTCGCCCTTGGCGCTCGCGATGCACGTCTTGCAGAACACCATCGCGGTCTTGGTGATCGTCGCGTTGAGCGCCTCGGAGCTCAGCTTGGTGGCCACGCGGCAGCGCGGGCACATGGGCTCGTAGCACAGCTGGCACGTCGACGCCCTCACGAACGCGCCGAACGCGCGCTTGCACACGCTGCAGCCGCCGCCGCCGCCGCCGCCGCCCAGCGCCACGACCGTGTCCTTGCGCGCGGTGCCAAAGATCGTCGTATCCTTCGCGTCGGCGTCCGCATCCGCGTCGTCGTCCGCCGCCGGCGACGACGCGGCAAAGCCGTCGTTCTGCAGCAGCCACGCGAGTTTCTTGTTCTGTGCGCACGCGACCGAGTTCCAGCAGCTCGTGAGCGCGCTCGCGGCCGAGCGGATCGCCATCGCCTCGAGCACCTTGCCGCGCGGCTCGACGGTCGCGGTCATGTACATGTCCACAAAGCCGCCGGGGAGCTCGCGGTAGAGGTAGCACGACGAGAGCTTGGCGCGCACGAGGCCCCGCTCCGGGAGCTCGCGGCACGCCGGGAGCTCCACCGAGTGCACGAGGTGGAAGCCGATGCGGTCCCCGCTCGGCCGCATGAGTACGCCGCAGTACTCGAGCACGACAAAGTCGCGCGACTTGACGAGCCGCTTGACCGCGCCGCGGGCCTCTTTCACGAGCCACTTGATGCCGAGGAACCGGAACGGCTCGGCCGGGCTCGGGCCCTGCATCTCGAGCAGCACGGCGCCGTCCACGAGCTCGTCGTCCAGGTACGACGTGCGCAGCCGCATCGCGCTCGCGTCCGGCGACGCGAGGCCGTACATGACGTCGTCCAGCGCGCCGCGCAGCGAGCCGACCGCGAGCAGCTTGGGCAGCTGCGCGCGCTCGTGCTGCAGGCTGCGCTCCGTGATCGAGAACGCGGACGACGTGAGCCCGCGTGTCTGCGCGAGCGAGTTTGTCTCGTCGTCGTCGTCGTCGTCGTCGTCGTTGTCGTTGTCGTCCTCGTCCTCGCCGGCGGCGTCTGAGAACGCGCGCGCGGCTGCAAGGCTGGCGCCCCGGCTGCTGCCGCGCGCGACAGCGCTGGCGTCCCGCGCGCGCTGGCGGTACACGACGATGTTCGCGCGCCGGCGCACGGGCTTCCAGCGCGCGGCGTCGACCTCGCGCCGGTCGCGGCCCCAAAAGTGCTCGTAGTCGGCGAGCGTCTCGCGCACGAGCGCGCGCGCGAGGCGCTCGAACTGCTGCTGTTGCCCAGCGGAGAGCGCGAGCGGCGGGAACGCGCTCTTGCGCGCCGCCGCCCGCCGCATGCCTCGTGCTCTGTCGGGAGTGGGTGGTCGGGGCCTGTGAGCGGAGTGGGGTGGCGTGGCGTGGCGTGGGGTGCGAGAGCGAGGAAAAGGACGCACCGAACGATATGCACACACACACAGACGCACTGGCGCGGACCTTCAGTTCCCGCCCAGCGCACAACGACAGAGGAGGAGAAGAGCGGGGGCGTCGAGCCGGAGTAGCGACAACGCGACGACGTTTCAAGGTGGCTCAAAGACGGAGCGATGTTTACTTTGTTTTATCGCTATCAGGCGTCTGGGTTGCCGAGCATTTTACGATTATTTCAATAGTTAGAGAGAGAGAAACAGTGACGTATGAAACGCTTGGTAGTCATATTCGTCGGAACGTGCAATAGTTGCGCCGATCAAACCAAGAATCTGAGCTCTTGGCAATACTGTTCTCCTGTCCTCCAAGGGAGTTCACCGAACCGACTGTAAATTGTTACCAAGCGTGATCGGACTCTTTCTCCTCCCCTATAGAACCTCCCAACTTCGCTACTAGTACCGGTATACTGTAGCCAAGGCAACAGTTAGAACTTCGGCTAGTAACGGTGTCGTTGTTGTCTGGATGGCGTGTTGGAGTGAGCTCTTTTGGAATCGTCAGAGAGTCCTTGAACTCCGGATATTTCAGGACTGACCTCATGTGAATGGAAACCTTCACAACTGACCTCATCATTAAAAACGGCAGCTAATTCACAGATGATTAATTCCAAAGAAAAGGTTCAAGAACGAATTATATGTCTATGTGTGATTAGTTTTTACTGTCCTAAAGCATTTACAGTGTGCGACAAAAGTTTACGGACACCTCCCAAAAAAAGAGAAGAAGAAGTGCAGCTTTTGTGAAAGCTTGTTTTTCAATCTGCTTGTCTGTTGCGTGATTTTAAAAAGCAATCTGAGAGCTTTCTAGTGGTGAAATTTGGGCTCAGTTTGACCACTCCAAGCCTCAGAACGACCAGCAGAAATTTAGGCACTTTTTGTATGCGCAACAAAAGTTCCGGGCAGAGTATTTTATCTTGATTAAAGTATGGTTCAATTAATGACTGGAGACTAAATAGTATGGGTTTCAGTATGTGGCCGAGGTGAAAAAGAGGACACCGTCGACGTGAATCGTTCTCTTGCACGTATCGCTTCGCCCCACAC